>WBMY01012014.1:934379-1133309 GCA_013397315.1 Donacobius atricapilla
ACCCGCCCGCGGGGCTATGGCGGACACCAAGCCCCGGCTCCTGCGGCCGCGCTGCCGCGCGTCCGTGCCCGCTGGCAGCAGCGAGCTGCGGGGTGAGGGCCGCGCCGTGTGTTCGGCTGCGCCGCGTCTGTGCGCGGTCAGAGCAGCCCCGGGCTCTGATAGTGCGGCAGCAGTGTGCTGCGGCCCTGGGGGTGCTAGGGGACCGCCCTGGCTGCGTTTGTCACGGTCTGAAAGCCCTGTGCAAATAAGGGCGTGCAGGGTGTTCCGAGAAAATTCCACACTGCGTTAGGAAGAGTATGACCAGCAGCTCGAGGGAGCTGATCTGCTCCTTTTCTCAGCGCTGGTGAGGCTGTGCCTGGAGCGTAGTGTCCAGTTTCGGGCTCCTCAGTCCAGGACAGACATGCAGCTCCTGGAGCGGTTCCAGTGCTGGGCAGTGGGGATGATTGGGGGACTGGAGCATTTCTCTTATCAGGAAAGGTTGAGACAGCTAAATGTCTTAAACTCGAGAAGAGTTGACAGAAGGGCGTCTTTATCAGTGTCTATCAGCATTTGAAGGGGTGTATCAGAGGATGGAGCCAGGCTTTGCTCAGTGGTGCTGGGCAATAGTACTCCAGGCAAGGGCAGAAACTAATGCACAGGAAATTCCACCTGAACATAAGGAAATGCTTCTTCACTGTTTCAGTGCCTGGTCACTCACTCTCTTCTATTTCCTCACTTCTCTTTCACCGTGCCCTTTATCGCAGCCCACTGCCGTGCCCTTACTCTTGGGTCAGGGACTAACACACCAAGTACCATGCCCAGTGTGTGAATGGCACACACTTGGTAAGAACTTGCTAAGCTTTTGTGGACCCACTGACCTGTTTTTCCTTTCTGCCAGGAGCATCCAAGAATTTTGGGTGCTGCCTTGTTCTTAGGGGTGGGAAGCCGCAGAGGTGGTAAAATTTGGGTTTAGGAGGAAACTTCTGTGGTTTTGTTACAGTACTTGGGATTGAGATCCACGTCTTATACTAAAAGCTGCTTCAGCTTTTCATGGTAGTGAAGATATGTATGTTGCTGTGGTTGGAAACTGAGAATGAGTTTGTCCGTTTCTCACTGCTTACCTAAAGGTGTTTTCTGTAGGCCAGGACCAGCCCACTTAGGTTATGAGCTCACTGTCAGTACCTGAGGCTGCTGGCTGTTGCAGTTACATGCATTATTTACGCATGTCTTAAGTTTCTGTGGCATCTGTAGCTATTGTTCTGTTTTATTTAATGTTTTCTCTTGCAGAACGACACAGTGACCATCAGAACCAGGAAGTTCATGACCAACAGACTTCTGCAGCGCAAGCAGATGGTAAAAGACTACAGAAAATTGCCTCTTTTTTTTGGTGGTTCTGAGCTGGAGGAAGGTTTAGCCGCTATAAATATGGGGCCCTTAAAACCTCCAGGGTTCCTACCTTAAGAATTGTAAGAGCATAAGGGTTTAAATGTGTTGATGTAGTCTCAAGGTAAATCTTGATAATGATGTCGTAGCTTGAGACTGGGTGTTGGGGAGTATCTCTGCACCAAAAGGATGATTAAGCGTTGGAATAGGCTGCCCTGGGAAGTGGTTAAGTCATCCTTCCTGTAGGTATTTAAAAGACATGTAGGTGTAGCCCTTGAGGATATGGCTTAGTGTCATTGAGATACTTGACAGGATTGGATTTAATGATTTTAAAGGTATTTTTTAGTCTGAATGACTCAGTGAAGAAAGAAGACTTTTAAATGCTTTTGTATCAAATGATTAATAGTTTCTGCTGCTAAAGTGGGTTAGTTTAAGAATTGAGCTCATGGTGGGACTGTAGTACCTGGTGGGGCTGTGTACTGGATATTGACCTTTTATCAACTTGTTCAAATTCTTTTTTAGGTGATTGATGTTCTTCATCCTGGGAAAGCCACAGTCCCCAAAACAGAAATCAGGGAAAAGCTGGCAAAAATGTACAAGACAACCCCTGATGTAATTTTCGTCTTTGGCTTCAGAACTCACTTTGGTGGTGGCAAGACAACCGGTTTTGGCATGATCTATGATTCCCTGGACTATGCAAAGAAAAACGAACCAAAGCACAGACTTGCCAGGGTATGTTGTTTTCTAGTATCCTGAAAGCAGGATAGGTTGGAAGTGTTCAGTTACTCAGGATTTGTGTGTGTAAAGTTTTGTGAAAGTACAGTTATATAAGAGCTTCTAAAATAGCACATGTTAACTCCTGCATTTGCAAAATAGGCTAAGTGTGTTTTTATTCTATATTACAAGGGAACTGGGGAGGCAAAACTGATAATACCAGAGGTGTTTGGCAGTAACTTTTAACAGAACACTAATAGAGGTCTAGAATAAGCATGAGAATTGGGGCTGATCCATGTGCTACTTCAATGTTTATGTTCTGTGTTGAACATAAACTAGTTAATGATCTTGCTATTTAGTTAATGTTTCAAATTTAAACTGTATTCGAACACTTCAGAAATCACAGAACTTAAATTCAAGAGTTGTTAGTAGAGAAACTATGTTAAAAGCAACTTTCAACTGTTTTTGACAGCATGGCTTGTATGAAAAGAAAAAGACTTCCAGGAAGCAGCGAAAAGAGCGTAAGAACAGAATGAAGAAAGTCAGGGGCACAGCCAAGGCAAATGTTGGTGCTGGCAAGAAGGTAGGATGAGAATATCTTTTAAGCTAGAGTGAGCATATGCTTTTGAAATGTTGATTAGGAATTCTTCAAGAGAGTAACATTGTTTTTCTTCCATTTCTTCACCTGTTCTGCTGGATAACAGAAGGTAAACTGTGTGTTGTATAGCTTGTCATCAGCTCAGTAGCTTAGTTTTGCTCCTCACTGCTGCCAGCCTAGCTGATATGACATGAAACAATGCTTCCTAAATTACTGTTTCTCCTATGTGTCACTTGAGCTAAAGTTAAACGTCATAAATCTAACAGTATTGCTCTAATCACATACCTCAGTCTCGCAATACACACATTAGATAATCTTAGTGCTTGTTACTCGGGCTGCCTAAACTGCTAATGCTTCCTCCACCGAGTTACTGTTGGTGTGGTGTCACTTACTGAGGTAAGTTCGTTAAGGCTGTGTGGTGTAGGCAGTGAGGACAGTGTGTGAATAGAAATAAGGTGGAATGCCTTGGGGTTTGAGGGACTGATGCCCAAGGTAGGGGAGTCTTTCTCTGGTGAGGCTAAAATGATGCAGCCCTCCCGGGCTGTGCCTAGGACCTGCTACAAGCAGGTTGGAGGGAGGCAGATTTCCTCCATCATGAAACAGATCAAAGCTGAGGAATAGTTTGGGTGGGAAGCCAGTCACTTTCCTTCACAGCGTTCCATCTTCTGGTAAATATTGAATAAGCTGTGCAGGCAAGTGGGGTTTTCTTCAGGTGTTTTAACAAGGGGAGAGATGGTAATGGGTTTTGATGTGTAGCTGTGAAAATACTTTGGTATCTTAAACTTTAGTAATCTTCACTTTTGCTTTTTTCTTACTTTCTTGGAACTCTCCATCAGAAATGAAGTATCTGCAGGTACTGGAAATGAGCATGGATTTGGTGCCTGAATTATACATCACTGAAATGTGTCTTTATCTTTTTTTGAAGCACTGTACTGCCTTGTATGCATGTGTGATTTAAACTTAGATCTCTCATGTGAGGGTTCACTTAATTACATAATGAATTTTACTCCTGTGACTTGGAAGTAAAATTTGGCTAGTAGCAAACCAGACTTCTTGAAACTAGTGAATCAACTTCAAAATAATTCCCAGTGAGAAGAAATCTGAGAAACCCAATGTTGTTGACTTGAGGCATTGGTTCAGTCACTGCAGGATCTGAATCAAAGTAGTACAGTGCAATTGCATGTGTCACCTGACCATTGTGTGAAAGTAGTGGTGTACATGAAAGCTAAGTCACGTCACACTTGGTGCATTTGAGATGGTGCTTGGAAATGGCACGGTTGTCAGCATTAAACTGTATTTAACTATTGCCCTGCAGTATTCCAAGTGAAGACACAAATTACAGTGGAATTGGAAATCTCAGTGAAATTAGATATTGTAGTTAGTGTGGAAGTGAAGTTCTTGTTATCCCTGGATGGAAAGAAACCAGTGTTACTGACAGTCATTAGACCAGGGAACTACTCAGCTAGTAAACATTAGGAGCCTTCTTCCTTTGTGCTTTAAAGCTGTTTAAATCATGAAGTCCTACAATGGTTTATGGCACAAATTAGCACTTGGTATAGTAGTGACACATAATGTCCACACTTCTGTCAATAATAGCCAGGGAGTCATTTGTGTTGCACCAATCCTGGTAGTGTGGAGGAACTTCCTCCTTTTAAGACTCTTGCACCTGAAGGTAACTGTTGTTAAATGTAAACAAAAAGTGATCAAATGACTCAGTTGAATTGTTAATGGTGTCCAGTTCACAGCAGCACTCTGAAAGCATATCAACAGTTCAGAAATGGAAAGCAAGGATCATGCCCTGTGGTAATTATATAGGAGATGTGACTTCTGTATCAAGTGCTTATCAAACTAATGTGCAATCTTAGTAGTAGGTGAACTGTGGTTTTGGTTAGAGATATTTTGATGTCTTTTAAAATGATCTTTCAATTGATAAGCATGCATGGGTTAGATGTGACTTGTTTACCTGATTTGTTAATCTTTGTGTTGTCGCTTAAATTATTTTGTGCACTTCTTGAACAACTTGCTTGAAAAGAATTCTGTGCTGCATTGTGGAAAAACATTTGTGCAACACATTAAGCTTTGTCTTCAGAAATGCAAGTTAAAAGATCATGATGTGGTATGGTGCATCATCCTTATCACAGCTATGTGGAGGAATTTTTAATAGGAGCCCCGGAATACGTTTTTGAGTCCACCTACAGAATCTGTGAGAACTATTTTATCTCGTAAATGTATCAGTACTTGATTCTGAGAAATGTTCAGGCAAGTGTACACTGTTCTAAAAGTTATGTATGATCTAGTAATGAAAAGCTCAGACATAACTTTGCTGATGTCTTGTTTTCTTTGATGCTTCCTTTCACTTCTCACTCCTTTAGAATTCCCATTCTGTTTTCCCTGCAGTTTCAAGAGAAGTATTTTAAAGTATTTTGTGTTATTTGATATATTCTGTGGCTCTAGAGTTGCCAAGCTAGCTAAAATTTGCAGCAAGTCTATGTGGATGTGCCTCACGTGGTCTTGGCATTCCAAATAGCAATACTGAAATGCAAAAAAGACCCTCCCTCCCTTTTAATGCCACAGCTGCTGCTGTGACCACCTTTGACAGGTGAGACTGTCAAACAGAAGTGTGGATGGATAAGCACTTTTCAGCCATTGTAGCCTGTAGGTATAATTGAATAGGCAGTTGCATTCTGAGCATTAGTTAAGCTCTAAATAGCTGTTGAGTTTAAGGGAATAAGTGAAATCTAAGTCTTCAGTCTCTGCAGTAGTCAAAACTTCGAGGGTTTCCTGTTACATTTCAATGTGGTTTATTGAAAAAAAGCACATTGTGAGTGTCAGTAAAAACCCTCAAAGCTCAATTTTTCTACAGTAGTAGAATTTAGATAAAATTCTTACTAATTGGGGCTTTCTCTTTTTCAGTAAATGAACATTCTTCGGGTGGAAAACAGTTTCCAGGTACGCCTTCAGAATGCTTTGAAAGGACAGGCATTCAGCAGTGCTGTCATTGTGATACGTCTGAGGCTGATTTATGCAAAGACTGATACTTGTGCAGACATAGAACCCAGTGCAAGACTAAGAATGTTTACAAATCACGTCTGCACTTATTACTGAGTTGGTAGCTTATGTGACTTTGACTTGCATGAAATACCTGATTAGTATAAAGACTGAAATAATACATCGGGTACTTCAGATTTACTGTTACTAAAGTTGTTAATTGCTTAGTCTTCCTGTAAACAAGGCTTATATTTTTCATTTGTATGCTAAAGAGCAGATAGATGTTGGAATTTTATTGTCTAAAATAGATTAAAGTAGCCTGATACCTATTTTTGGAACAGATGTATGTTGTTTTCTTACAGTACTCATTTCAAGTAAAATACTTAAAAACAAACAGGATATTCTTACAGACAAGTCAAGCTGCGTTTTTATATCTTCGCTGGAGAAACCTAGGTGCTGTGGTCAATAACTGCTCCAGAAAATACTCTGGTTTTATTACAAATGGTCTGAGTGACTCAGTTGGAAGGCACTTTACCAGTCTGTCTGGAAGCTGATACAGTGAGTGTAATGTCTTAAACAGAAAGCTGTCAAAGCAGTTGTAGCTTGTTGATCTCTTCTACAGAATTACTATAATTTAGGCTCATTTATTGCCATGGCAATGCTGGGAAATTTTGACCTTTATGTTCTTACAAGAAGAGCAATCTGGTTCACTTGACTTGTCTGGGAAACAGTTTTTCAGACTATAAAAGTACAAGTGTAAAATTTGTTTTAATTGTGTGTCAGTGATTATTTTTTCCTTTACAGGCAGCGTCTTTCTATGAAGAAGAATAGAATGAATTACTCTGGAGAGCAGAAGCTGCTCAGCTGACTTTACATCAAATAAACTCTGTCCATAAAATACTGGTTTGCCTTTTAATTTTGATTCAAAAGCTAATACTTTGTAAAGTTTGAGAAATTCAGTATAGGTGTACTGTTTGCACTGGATTAAAATCTTTTCATAATTAAACAAGTCTTGTTTTGAGTATCGATTTGAAGTGAACCACAGCTTCCTACAGGTAGTAGTAGGAGCTAATTCCAAGCAGGCAATGTTGGAGGTGGACATGCTTTTGTTCAAACTGGGGTTTGGAAAGTCCTTTTGTTTGGCTGCCTGTTTTATATAGACCTGTAGAACACAGCAAAAGGGAGAACAAAACATGCAGAGACACTCAGAGCTGCCTTCTTCCACAGTTAAGATTTTTGCTAGTGAAGGCATTAGGAATGATTTGTCTTCTGTTCCTGAGTTGTCAGGACAGGCTCTGGGGTGTCGGGCCTACAGGCTGCATGGTGCACCCCTGATTTTTCATCTGAGAGTGTTAAAGGAGCCATTTAAGATGGAAATGTGGACAGTCTGGTGCAGGTGTTTCGAGGACTATGGAAAGCAGAAATTCTTTACTTTAAATAGGATTGAAACAGACTGGGCAGCTCTAGCAACTGTGTTGAATCAGGCTCTGACTTTTTAACCTAAATGCAGTATTTTTAAATCGCACTACCTAGCGCTGGGCAGCATGTTGTAAGACAGGTAAAGCAGTCCTAGTGTTTGAGGGAGAAAACCAGCACTACCACAGCTAAGAGTTGTTAAAGGGTTCCAAAGGGGATGTTTTACAGGATCTGCTAAGTATAGATGAAGCTCTTAAGGCCTCTTGGAGTTCCTTCAGTCCGAGTCTTGAGCCGGTGGGGTTGCTGCTGTCTGTGTTCAGCAGAATCATACTGCCTGCTGTACCGCCCAGAGCTGCGGTGCTGCAGTAAACCCTTCCCATCTATCACGTCCAGCCTGAAAGGAGAGAGGAGTGACGCTCTTTGGTGTAATTGAACAATCACTAGGGGGTGGTGTCAGCACAGCAATACAAATACAAGGAAGACATGCAGCAATTTTTCATAGAATAGCCTGAAAGGAGGCCAAACTGTCCCCTGCCAAAGAGGTCAAATTCTTTGAAAACGAGCATTAAAAGTAGTGTGGCGGAGCTGAGACTTAAAGTGATATGCTTGTTTCACTCTTGGTTTGAATTCAATCGAAACCATCTGTTTCAGTGAAGACCATAGAGTTAGTGGTTTCCAAATGCTGACTACTTGAAAGCTGTAGATTGCTGGCACAAATTCTAGTTGCTCTTTTCAGAAACCTTACCTTAGTTCTGTGTAATCAAGAAAGGATCTAGAACTGCTTGCATAAACATATGTGGCATAAAGTGCCTTGTGTAGGATTGATGTTTTGAGTTTACGTAGTAAACAGTACTATTCTGGGGGGTCTGCCTCTAGAAGAAATTATTTCTGGAATTGGAGTACTGAAGGTTTCCTTCTTCAGCTTTGTAATGTCCTACATTTTATTTATTACAGATTGGTTTATATGGGTAGTATAGTAACTGCAAAACAGATGGATTGAAATAGTTACATCTTGGTGCCATATTTTGGTATTTGATACCCTATTTTGATTGAAGATTGACTGCAAAAAACGTGGTGAATCCATAAAACAATTGACTCTTGTTGCATGGTTAGGTTATAAACTCATATCCATAAGCTGTCCTCTGGTCTTGCAATGTGAGACAATTAGCACAAAAATAAGGGAAGGGGTCAAAATGACATGGGTCTAAAATTAACTGATCAAATCACATCAGGCTGTTGGAGTTTTTCCCCCTATTTTGCAACATTCTGTATTGACAAGGCTGTCCTTTTCTCCTGTCATTCTACTTGGAAAATGTCAAACAACAGAAGAGCTGTCAGTGGAATCTTTGTGCTTCAGCAGCTGGGAGTTGTACACAGGTCTTCATGTGGGGTTTGCTCTGCCAGTGTTTTGTCTCTGCACTCCCGTCTAAGCAAGGTGTAGCAGGTGTTCTGTAATTCAGAGGTTTAACGCACGTGTCGTGCTGTGAACACTCTAGGTTAATCCCCTTTCCTGTGGGAGGTAAAACAATTAAGTGGAACAGGAATCTTCACTTTTCTCTCTACTGTGTGCTGAAGGAACCCTTTTATTTCCTGCTGATCTTGACACATCCCATCCTTAGAGGTAGTAGTTTAGTCACTGTTGCCTGCTTGGCCTGGCCCCTGTATTTCAAGGATTTTATTTATTCTGGAACCCAGAATAGAAGATGAAAGAATTTTGGAGAACAACTTCTAAATTAATCTGGTGGCGAGCAATCTCAAATATATATATGTATGGAAAGACTTGTATTAATCACAGTTTACAGTGGCTAGGGCTGGTTGGAGTTGCATGCACGGAAAATGTTGGTGTTTTCCTGCAGGAAGGACTCAGAATTGTATGGCAGGCCTAGTGAGAGCAGCAATGCAGAGTCTGGTGGGAGGAGCAGAGATTACTGTCCTGGCTGCGCAGAAAAAGAGAGCTTTGATAAAGAGGAAAGATGGCAAAATTTGGCACCACCTGGGTGCAATGAGGTGGTTTTGTCTTGGGACCAGCTTGTAACAAGTTTGAGAAGAAATATTGAGGGGAAGAAATTAAGCCGATACCAACAGTGGCTTGAAATAAATGAGGCATAGCATGCTTTGAGAAGACTGCAGTACCAAGAGTCAGCTGAATGGGCAATGTGGGTTCTTTCTATTGATTGAAAATGTGTCATTTAAGGACTGAAGTATGTAGGTCATTATCAAATCTGTTTACAGCAGTCAGAAGAAATTAACCTGTTCATATTATTCTGGTCAGTTCCTACAAAAAATGAATTTTAATGTCATTGGTTTCTTACACAGAGGAAACAGGACATGGTCCAGTAGCAACTGTTGATCATACTAGATTCATACAATAAGTTTGAAATTCCTGTTGTGAATGCTTCCTGCTCATGTGCTCTATTTGAGCAAAACAAGATCTATTGAGCCTTTTCTTGGATGGGTATTTTGATATTGCTAAGAGATGAGATAAGAGTAGTTAATTATTTTTTTCTATGAATGCTGGCAAAATTTCATCTGGGCAGGTGAATTTTCCAGTACAGGTGGCAAAAATTTCTTTTGTTTATCAATGTCCCTAACAAAATAGCAATAAGATTAAATTATTTCTATGAACATACTTATTGTAATGCAGATGTAAAAGGTTTAAGTAAACTTTTTACAAATCAGTGTCAGGAGCAGGCTCATCAAAGTACATTCATGTCTCTGGACACCTTTATTATCAAGGCATTAAATGGAAACTTGGGTGTGTTGCTAACATTTTTGAATTCTAGTTATGTTTTAAAAATATTCCCTGTGGAATTTTGTCCACATCGTGAATTCCGTAAGTTTCCTCTTAATTTATTCCTCTCTGTAAAGGCTGTGGCTAATGAAACAGCTGCAGAAGTGGCTAAAAGATCCTGTGTGCTAGAAGGTAACTGATTTCCAAGAGCTGGCCTTTGGCAACCGGTACTTCTGACAAAGCTCCTCCTTCTTTTGTGGCTGCTGTTCATACACAGAGATCTTGGGTAAAGTCAAGTAATGTGCTGGGACAGAGGGTTCAGAGCACCTGTGCCTTCTCTGAACATAGTAGATGTTGCACTACCAGAAAAATGATGAGTGCAATGCTTCACTGGGGTGGATGATAACAGTTTGCACTCGTGCTCATTGGGTTAAAATACAGATGTTATTTAATGAAGCTGGCCAGGCTGCACACTGACCCCCATTAGGAGAAACATGCTTCGCTGCCTTTCATGATGATCTGATTTGATTGTACTGGAGCTGCTACCCTGCTATCATTTTCTGTCAATTTTTGCTAGCCTGTTTGTTAGGCCAGGCATCATTTGTGTTGATTTGATAACAGGTTTCAATCACTGATAATAAAACTTTTCTGTGACAGATGACCTCAGATCCATATCTCCTGCACAGTGTTGGCTGTAAGTAGAAAATTGGGACTGACACTTTTCTTTTTTAATGTTTTCTGTCTGGTTTAACAGCCAATGTAAAATTAACAATCAAAACAGCTTAATACTTTTAAATTAAAATAGTAGAAACAGTTGAATTTTTAAAATGTTGGTCAATAGTTCTTGCAAAACCTGTTTCTCTGTTCTCTGCATATTGTGATGGATCCTGCCACAGACAAGAGGTGAAATTAAGCTCTTTTTTTTCCTTTTTTTCCCTTTTTTTTCCTTTTTTTTTTTTTTTAGGCAAGTAGTAGGGTATTAGAAAATATAAGAACTGAGATATTTCATGTTTTAAGTATTTTAATTGATCAGTTCTGGTTATTGTAGAGATGTTGATTCAGGCCCTATTTCAGGGCTTTACAAAAGGAAAGAATAATGTAAGGATCTAGGACTGGGAGAAACTGCTTCCTATCCACCCACTAATATTAAACCTGTATGTTTTCTGAGGAGTTAATTAGACTGAGAATATATTATTCCTAGCATTGAACTGCATAGTGCTTGTAAAAACAAACACTGTAGGACTGTACTCATGCATAAACCACAGAAAACAGGGTGAAATTTAATTGTCCAGAGTCAAAGAAATACTGAAAAATAAACATGTGTCATGAAACATTAAGTGCAATATGCATCTTTTTTTTTTTTCATTTTTTATTAAACATGAAAATCTTCATGTGTATTAATGTCTGTTAGTTGCCTTTTGTCACTCTGATTTGTGATTTTGAAAGAAATAAATCTCCCTGTCACCATGGGGAATGATTGTTCTAAAACACTTTATTTTGGTTCAACAATGTTTTGGCTCCTTGCAATACTTTGCTGGCATGAAGTGTCTGATGACCTGGGTGAAAGTTTCAGTGTAAGACTAAAAGAAACTTTTACAGAAGTTTCAACATGGTGTGCTGCACAGACAGACCTTGGGGAGGCTCCTTAGAAAAACCTGTCCTGCTGAAGACAAGTGAGGCACTCCTAAGGTCCTGGCAGGTTGTCATTGGACAACCTAACCATTCCCTGGACAATGCCCTTCATACCTGCTTGAAGGTCAGCCTTGACTCAGTCAGATCATTGGACAAGACGATAATTGTAATTCCCTTCCAACTGAAATACTCTATTCTATGTGTTTGTACTGAAGTATATTTGCACTTATGCCTTTAAAACAGTGATAGTTAAAAAGAAATCCTGCTTTTTTCTTCTGTGCTTTGTGCTTGAAGCGGGAGGACTGGAACATTCCAGACTTACTGTGTGGGGATTAACTTTTGTCAGTGATGATAGGTAAACATAATTTTGTACCCTTTCAGTCTCACAGCTCAGCTGCTCCCATATCTGGTTGCCTAACCAGGGGCATTCCTCTCTGAGGTTAGAACTTGTATCCCTGTATTCATCAGTAAATTTGCAGGTGACATTAAGCTGGGAGCATGTGTTGATCTGTTGGAAGGTGGGAGGGCTCTGGAGAGACACATGGAATGGTTGGATGGATGGGCACAGTCCAATAGGATGAGGCTTAATAAGTCCAAGTGCTGAGTCCTGCATTTTGACCACAATAACCCCCTGCAACGTTATAGGCTGGGGATGGTGTGGCTGGACAGGGCCCAGGCTGGGGAAAGGGACCTTGGGGTGCTGGTGGCAGCAGCTGAACATGAGCCAGCAGTGTGCCCTGGTGGCCAAGAAAGCCAATGGTATCCTGACCTGGATCAGGAATGGTGTGGCAAGCAGGAGCAGGGAGGTCATTCTTTCCTTGTACATGGCACTGGTGAGGCCCCACCTTGAGTGCTGTGTCCAGCTCTGGCCCCTCAGTTTAGGAAGGACACTGAGTGCTGTGTCCAGCTCTGGCCCCTCAGTTTAGGAAGGACACCGAGTGCTGTGCCCAGCTCTGGCCCCTCAGTTCAGGAAGGACATTGAGCATGTCCAGAGGGGGCACCAAGGCTGGTGAGGGGCTTGGAGCACAAACCCTGTGAGGAACAGCTGAGGGAGCTGGGGTTGTTTAGCCTGGAGAAAAGGAGGCTCAGGGGTGACCTTATCACTCTCCACAACTCCCTGAAAGGTGGTTGTCGTCAGGTGGGAGTTGGTCTTTCTCTAGGCAGCACCTGACAGAATGAGAGGACACAATCTTAAGCTGCACTAAGGGAAATATAGGCTGGATAGTAGGAAAAAGTTTTTTACAGAAAGGGTAATAAAGTATTGGAATAGTCTACCTGGGGAGGTGGTGGATTCACCATCTCTGGATGTGTTTAAGAAAAGACTGGATGTGGCACTTGGTGCCATGGTTTAGTTGAGGTTAGGGTTGGGTTGGACTGGATGATCCTGGAGGTCTCTTTCAACCTGGTGATTCTGTGACCCTGTGATTAGTGAAGTTCATTGGCCCATAGCATTAGCACCTTGTCCTTTTAAATACTTTGTGTGATAACTACTGATTTTAATGTTTTAGAAGTGGGGAAGCTAGTTATTTCTTCAGTCTTTGATCTTTTGCTGTCCCCTTAAAGACTCCTGAGGTTTCTTTAACCCATAACCCTGCTTAGCCAAGAGAGTATCTTGTCTTTGTTCAAGCTGCCTGTTGCATATGGACCCACTGGCTTTTTGTTTCTTTTATTTGTTCTGCTTGCAGGTGCTTTTTCTGTCTATAAGTTCCCGTAGACTGTGTAAGAATGATAATAATCACAAAGCTCATATAAAGCAATTTATTTATCATTCTCTTTCCTAGTGGTTCATCAGTGTTCCTCTGGAACCTCTGTGGGTACAAGTGCCAAAAAAACTGGCAGGAACCTGAGGCTGCTGCCTGCAGAGTCGAGGGAAGTTTGTAAGGCATTTTGTATTGCTGTTATGTGGATAAAAGGAGATAGATTTCCCAGGTGTATCAAGATGCTACACCTCTTCAGTCCTAAGTTAACTGTATTATTTAGCAAAGGTACAAAATAATTTCTGGTGCAGTGAAGCTTCTCTTGCCTACTTCAGCTTAGTTCTTCCAGACATTTTTTCTTTTCCTTTTTTTTCAATTGTTTTGCCACTTAAATACCTATCTTGGGATATGAGGTGCAGGAGCATGTGCAAATTTTTTTTTTCATGGGCCTTGCTAAGGAATCAAAGTATTTTTATCTAGCCATTTTTAATCTACACAAACTTCAAGAGCAAATGCCTTGCTTTTCAGTAAAGGCACATACAATAAAACATCTTAGATTCTGAAAGAGGTGGTGCAAAGCAATCCTTTAGCCAGCAGGGGACCGTAGAACCATGTATCACACAGTTACGCAAAAATGTTCCGTCACAAAGAGTATGGGAAAAACCCATATACCAAACTATGTAGTCGAGATGGTCTCTTAAATATGGTAAAATACTGAAAAGGGAGGGCTCTTTTCATTGTTTGTTTCTCATTAAGGAATTTAATTTGCCTCAGGTTCCCCTTGTCGATGAAAATCTATGGGAATTTTGTTTACATTTTGAAGCACATTGCCAAGAATAGTACTTCATATGGTAAGTATACTGAACATTTTGGGAGAATGACAACACTACAGAAATGGTGGTGCATTCCCTAAAGGAAAACATACTTCATTTGTAATGAACATTATGTCTGCAGAAACTAATGGCACAACCTCCTATTCAGCTTATGTAAAATAAAACAGGCCCATATGTTGCTGCTTTTAGGGTTTGGATGTTTAAATTAAATGTTGTTTAATGAATATGCAAGTCCATTTGCTCAGAAGTTGTACCCAGTGTATCTTTTTCCTCTGTCTTTGGCCTTACCTAGAGTATGAAGCCATTACAAGAGGATGCTAAAGCTGAGGCATTAAAACTTGGGTAAAAAAAACTTGGGTATTTAAAACACCACAGCACATGAGAGGGTAAAGAAAGACATACAGTAAGAGGATCATATTATTTTTTGTTTTGTAGTTAAGACTGAGAATGGTTTGATATACATGGCACCCTCTAAGAAACAGGAACATTCACTGTGCTATTACAGCAGCTGCAGTTTGGGTATGTAATTGTGGCACATTCACTCCACCCCCACTTCTACAGGAGTTCATTCAGCTTCTGTATGTGTGGGCAGATGCCTGAGCAGTGCTGGGATCCTGCTTCCCAGGGACATCTGAGTCTGTGTGGGGCTTTAGGGCTCTAGGTCTCCATGCCTGGGGTGGGCAGATTCACTAGAGGCACTCTACAAAAGCTGGAGTTCCCATACTGGCAGTAACAAGGTCTCACCTTTGATCGTCTATCCCCTGCTCAAAGTCAAGTAGAAATATTAGCAGTCTGGAAGAATTCCTCTGAAAGCCAGATCCGTCCTTTTGACTGCCCTGAAATACATTGGGCATTTATCATCAAAGGTGAGCAGTTACTTTGAGCTGGGAAGGAAATACAGCTATAAATGGGTGGTTGAATACACTCACATTGTGCATTTACTTGCTTCTCTTTAATCGGTTTTTTAATTCATGAAGGCACTCCTGGATATGTTTAAATTTATATCTTTTCAGGAAAATTTCTTATAAAGACAAAATGTGAAATAGATACTCAAATGTTTTCATGAACTTTATCTCCGAGTCCAGAAATTGACAGCTCTATCCTCTTTTTTTAATGGCATGGAAAAATCTCATTAGAAGACAGCTGGAATGTAAATACAAATCACAATAATTGGCTTTTATGTATTTTCATGAGGGTTCTTCAGATGCTTTTTTTTACTGCACAAGTGCAATATTGTAGATATACAGTGAAGCCCTCTTCAGAGAATAATTGATACATGGATAAAATACTTAAAAACATTCCCTAATGCTGTAAATCTAAATTAAGGCTGAGACTATTACATGAGAAAAACAAATACACAACTCTCAAATTCTTTAAAATTCTATTATTTGCTACATCTTCCCCAGCCTAAGGAATTCCAAGGTCTCTTCTGAGCTGGGTTGTTAAGCATTACTGCAAAAGAAAACTAGAAATTGCCCGTCCAAGGAGGTGTCACCTGAAGATGGTTAACCTGTTCTGAGCATGTCTGTACATAAAAATTCACCACTTGTCTGTATCTTTTAAAGTATTTGTTGAGGATCTCCAGTTAGAAAAAGAAATTTCTACATAGATTAAAAAAAAAAAAAGAGTTAACCGTACCATCACTTGTCTGCAATGTGAATTTCTGAGAAGAAGCATACTTTAATTTCTATTTAGTTTCTAATTTCAGCAGGAAATCACTCAGTAGTTCTGGCTACTGCACAATAAGAAGTGAGAGGTGGTTCTGCCTTGAAATACTGATTTTATTTTGCATCTCAATTCTGAATTCTTAAAGCTTGAAATACGTAGAAAAATATCTTTTTCTTTGAAAAATTTGATATGGTTGGGAAAGCCTTAGTAGGATAAGTACTTGCTTTAAAAATGTATCTATATGTTAAATATTTTTCCTATACAGTCTTTCTATGTATATTCAGCGAGTAAATGGAATCACTGTAGTAAAAGAGTTCTTTTTATTTTAGCAGTTGTTATGTCTGTGGAGCCAACCCAGGACCACAAAGGGAAATGAAATGTCCCAAGTTTGTCATCAGTGGGACTGTTCAGTGGTTGCCATCAGCTACTATCTTTTAAATCCTCTGTGTACACAGGGGTAACCAAAAAATCCCCAGAATGCTGGGATGTTTTTTGACCCCAACTGCGCTGCAGGTGAGTACATGTGCGCATGCTGAAATTTCTGGTAACCTGCTCCTTTTAGCCGTAAGATGAATTCAGTCTGGGCCATTTTATATTATATTGATAGGATCATGAAGTGCACATGGCCTGAAATCATTAGCAAACAGCTTTCCAGGTTGCCAGTGTCTGTTTGACTGCAAGTTTCTAGACCCCTCTACCCTACACCGTGCTGGTGAATTCAGATTCAGGATTTAACTGACAATTCCCATTTTGTTTTCCTGTGTTCCTTCTTTTGAAGGACTCCCACCCTTCACCAGTTGCAATCTGTTTAAATTGCAGAGCAAAATATTCTCCAAACACTACGAAAATATGAAAGACTTGCCTTTTATTTTTTTTCCCCTTCTCCTATCATGCTTTAAAACAGACTAGCTCTTTCTTCCTCACCTTTCTTCTTGTCAGCTACAGCAAACACAAACAGTCCCTAAGGAGAAAACAAACACTTGCTGTGCTATGCAAACACTCCATGACGTCATGACATCAGTGCTAACATGGTTTGTTTCAGCACCAATTTAAAACTCATCCTCCTGCACCTTATGTCATCTCTTCCTGGCTATCTATCCAGCTTCTTCCAGGTTTGTCATATGAATCTGGCACCCACCCCTTTGAATGCTGAAATGCATTATCCCCCCTTCCTACAATAGTCTGCATGTTAAAACACTGAAATATTTCTGCATCCTCCTTTGCTTTCTATAGGAAAGATGAAAGGGGCCGTGGAGAACAATTATACATCATGGATCTAGCCCTCAGGATAGGAATGGTACTGATGACAACCTGTCAAAATGCTGAACTTGTGTTGTTGTTTGGATGAAAGAGAGAATGCAAATGAGGAATACGGAAAAAATAGGATAGGCAAGGGGGATTTTCCAGCAACAGAATAGTAAACACTGTCAGAGCACTTGTGATTACAAGCCATATAGCCCTCCACAGTTGGGAGCCAGAAATGCCTCTTCCTCATTTACACTTCTTCCTGAAGACTTTATAATGCCTGAAAGAAAATAAATCTAGACAGATTCCACAAGTTACAGAAGGAAGATTTGCTTTTAAAAGCCTTAGAAAAGACTCTTGGACCCTGTTGTGTACTAGCTGCCAGGAACTCTCTGGTGTAGACAATGAAAGTTTATGAATTTCCAAGACATTTTGGGTTTGTACATATGGCGAATTCACATTATCCAAAAAATAAATAAATTGGTACATAATTGAAAATATTAATATATTGGTAAACAGGTGTAACACCATGTTGGTGCTCTCACTTGCTTTCAGATCAACTTCTAACAAGTTATCTTAGCTAGATTATACAATTATATCAGCGCTGTTTTTTGTAATAACTGTGACCTTTAAGACTGTAATTGACAGTAGTAGTAAGGCTGCAGCTGACTGCTTTGGGAGACTAAAAGATGTAATAATGCCTAAATTTGTTACATTTATTTTCATGCTTTACCGTGGACAAGAACAAATACACTGTAAAACTTATACTACTGTTTTCTGAAATACTGTCAGTAATTATGCTATGTGTGAAGAAAACCATTCCCTCAGATCACATGGGTGTTATTAGGGAGGCAAGAATTCTGTTTCCCACCCAACTTTTAGGTATGACAGAGAAAATCCAATCAAAAGGGGTAAGCAGCATTCGGTAGAATCACTACAAAAAGAAAAGCTGATTCTCTCCAGTCCTGTTTTTTTCTGTGCTGTTCCTCCCCATTGCCTTGTAGGTAGGACATTAAAAAAAGCTGTATACAAGGAACTGAAAATAATCAGAGCACAGCAGTCTTTCTTGATTTATTACTTCACTCATTAATCCATATATAAAAAGCAATCTAGGACAAGGTTCAGAAATCCTCACTCTTGACAGGTTCTCACGTATTTGATAAATGATTTCACTGAAGAGACTTGTAGGGCATCTGCAGTAAGTTCTTCTGAGATCTATTTCTCAAAACATTTTTACAGTTTCAGAACAAATTAGACAATATCTCATAAATGGGTGATTGAATTTCTATCACTTGGATGCAGGTGGAGGAGTATAAACAGCCGGCACCATAAGAAACCCTCAGCTTCAGGACAGTCCATTTGAAAATGATCCTTGGAATAGTTTCCTGTTTCCTGTCAGTCCAAAGCAGTTAATTGCCATTGAGAGGTTTGAAGGCATTGATATTAATATTGTTTTCTCTAACTGTTCAAAAGGAAGAAGCACTGTGATATATGCATTCCATTTGAGTTATTCCAGGCAAAATGTGGATTCTTAATATTAATTTTAGAGAGCTGAACCAAACTTTTGTGGCAGTCACACAATCTCACTGGAACAAGTTGCTCAAAGAAGCTGTGGATGCCCCATCACTGGGAGTGTTCAAGGCCAGGTTGGGTGGGGATTTAAGCAACATGGTCTAGTGGAAGGTGTCCCTCCCCATGGCAAGGGGGTTGGAACAAGATGGTGTTTAAAGTTCCTTCCAAACCAAACTATTCTATGATGATTCTAAAATTTGAACTTTAAAAAGAAGTGTTACATTAATTTTCTAAGTATCTAAGACCCGGAAGATAAATTTGCTCCCATCTTTTATGATTGTATTGTTGAGGCAGTAACAGTTAAAACAGATGATTCCAGTGACTGATTCTTTCTCTTATTCTTGCCAACCCTTTAGTTCAAACATCCTTTTTCTATTTCTCCAAAAATTTAATATAAAATGTCTTCCTGAAGATGAGACGTAAATTGAGGAATGCTGGTTTCTAATACAAGCTTAGCTGCAACATCACCTCTACCTCTGCAGTGAGCATGGTGTGCTGTAGATCTCAATCATGTGTTTAAATTCTCTCTGGATATACAGATTATTGCTGCTGTGCAAATGAAATCTTTTTACTCCCCTTGAGTAATATCCCCCAGCCTTATGCAGCCAGCCAGCCAGACAGTATTTATCAGAAAGTCATTACAGCTGTTTTGTTTGCATATAGCTTTCATTCCTCATATTTTTAATGTCTGGACAGTATTAGCTCAATTAGTCTAATGAATAAGTAGGTCTTCTGATATTTACTATCTAATTAGTTTATTGGCCTAGATGTAACATGCTAGCTCTGTCTGTGCAATGTGTATAGCCAAGTCTCTTCTGATGAACTTTTCTATTTTGGCACAGCACTTTTTGAAAAATAAAGAATGGACTACATTCTGCATCTGTTTTCTTAAAGGGTGTCAAAGCAATAAATTCCTCTAAAAAAGATGCTACTCTTACCCTTCTAAACTCCTGACCAGACCTCTCTGAATCCCTTCTGTGTAGCCCAATCTGCATGTGTTGGATTACACCGGAGAGAGAAATGAAAATAAAGAGCTATATTTTGATTTCCAGATGATGCATAGCATGCAACAACAGAAGTGGAGGATAAATATATACGAAGGATCATAAAATGCTTTACTATATGCTCCTCTTTGTCCAAATGGAATCAAAGAGTTGATGCTTAATAAGTGTTAGTTATTGTATATTTTAAGTAATACATATACTATTGTATATTATGTGTATTACTGATTATCTACTTGAAAGCACTGAGATCTTACCAAGAGGAGCTCGTAACAAGACACACACACTGTGTGTGGAAAAAATTAGAAAAAGTGTGACATGAAACTAGGGTACCTCATACTCTCTCTTAACAAATATAACAACAAATTCAATCACACCTTTTTTTTTCCCTCCCTATTTGTTCTATGAAAAAAAAGATAGGTATTTGATCAAAAGCCTCCTCCTCCCAGCCGGCTGGAGAGCCTCACAGGTTGTCCGTATTAGCCCTAACAGAAAGGTGGTAACTCCAGGCAGCTGCCGGTGCTGATTCTGTGCCAGGCCCAGCTGATGCCCGTTCCCTGGGTTAGCAGGGTGGGGATGCAGCACAGCTGCTTTTCATCAGAGCCAGGGCAGGCAGGAGCTTTTCCTGCTGCCAGCTGGGGGGCTGCTCTTCCCTCCCCGATGGCTGCTCAGAGCCTGCACGCCCCGAGAAAGGAGGAACAGGAGGAACAGGGCTGAAAAGCAGCAGTTCACTTCCTCTGGATGAGAAGGTGGAAGAGTGACTGATTAAGATGTTTCTGAATGCTCTGGGGATCAATCACTTATCCTGAAATTCAAGGAAAGAAGCCCTGAGTGCAGATAAAGGCAGGAAAACTCTGGGATTTCTGTTTAAGACTGCAGGAGCTTCATTGCTTTTATTCGGAAGTTGGGACTACTTAAAAGAAAGAGCAAAAGTTAAATGTGTGAGTACAGTAGTGTCTCTCCTTTTAAGTTAAAAGAGGCAGTTTGCCTCGCCTCTAAACTTGCAATGTCAAAGGCAAGCAAATCAGCAGGTAGTAAAGTAAAAAGGATATGATGTTAAATGGGTGAAGTAAATACATTAGGAAAAAATATTTAGGGGTAAGGCTGCTTTTTGTCTTTATTTCTAATGTTTCACCCCTTAGTTTCAGACCCAAAAGGTGGCTTTACAAAAAGATTGTCTTTGGTTCAATCAGTATTAAAAACTAAAATTTGAACTGGTAAAATCTCTTTAGTAAGTTCTTATTTACCCAGTATAGCATATCTCATGATTTGGAGGCTGTGTAGCTTTGCTTCTTTCTAGTTGTTTTACTTGGTGATGCCCTGCACAGCTGTAGGGTGTAAACTGGAGGCGTGTAAGAATCGATAGTTTACTGCATGTGCGACTGTAAAATTACTGATTCCTTCCTTTTTTATTTCTTTGCTCAGTGTTACAAGGAGTGTTGTGAATTCCTGGGAAGTCTCAGGATTTGCTCTATGATATCAGTGCTTATGGTTTAAGGAGTTTGCCTTGAAGAAAACTCCTGTTGCCTTCTGGTCCCAGTTTACTCAAACAATAAAAGATATCAAGGCTTCTGAAGATAGACATTGGATATTCTTGTTAGTGAGATATTGTGGTCACAGGGGCTAAAGTTATGGTGAGGCCCTCTAATAAGTACAAGAATCTTTTCACAGAGCTTGAAA
This sequence comes from Donacobius atricapilla, assembly GCA_013397315.1. Taxonomy (NCBI): domain Eukaryota; kingdom Metazoa; phylum Chordata; class Aves; order Passeriformes; family Mimidae; genus Donacobius; species Donacobius atricapilla. Next base: position 955,517 of record WBMY01012014.1, read on the forward strand.
GTGTAGTGTGAGAGATGCTCAGAGCAAGGGATGCACTGCATATTTTCCTGCTAAAATATTTGCTGGAGCAATTCAGTGACCCACCCATAAAAGGAAATGGACATAATGGGCTATTTTAGCCCTGGGGCCTTTTTCTGCTCTACAGCAGCATCCCTGCTAATGCTGCTGAGTGGACCATCCCAAATAACTAGCTACTGGCAGCTAAAGTACTTTGTGAAGCTTCTCAGAAATGTTTGTGGAAACCTTGGGTAGATGTGCAAATAGCTATGAGAGAAAAAGCAGCTTCTTATTATTTTGTGCATTATTTACATTCATAGTATATAAAATTGATTAGTGTGGTGTCATAATTACTTTTTGTGTTATATTCATTTAACGAAAAAATGCATAACTGAAGTGCAAAAATGGGAGATGGTCCTTGGGTAACAGTGTTGTTTCCTGGCTTTTGGGAAGCTATTTATATTTGGGCAGGAGACCAGAGGGAGACCTGGCCTTTCATATTACCAAGTCTGAGAAGTCTTGACATTAATTATAAGTCAGGTCTCTGATTCACTAAATCATTAACTGCCTCTTTATTTCACAAAAATGGATAATATGTACTGAATGCCTCTGCTGTAATTGGTAGGAGTATGTGCATAACACCATGTGTTACTGGTGTTTAAATAATCATTGCTGTGTGTCAGGATTAATTTATCATAGTAAGTGGTTAAAAAAACAACAAACCTCTGTTTAAACTGTTCTTGTAATATTTCAGTCAACAAATTCTATCGTGATAAACAGTTGGAAAGTTCAACCAGTGAACCGAACCTTTGTAAACAGGAGGGGAAGTTTTATCTTGATGATAAAACTTTGTGAAGTTGTATGATATCCTACAGAGGACGGTCTATATTGTTAGGCACTTCTGATGTACTTGAAAATCTGGTGCTGTGTTTCATTCTTGTACAAGTATTCATTTTTACGGTGTGCCCGCATGTCAATGTGTTGGAAAGCTGTTCTGATTGCTGTACTGGTAGTATTGGCTGACTGGGATCAATAATGGTACAATCAAATATAGTACAAGCACTGCTTACCCTTCAGGTTTGCTTCTGGCTTTGGCAAAATGGGAGCATTGCCCTTTCTGAAATTTTCACTTTCTGTGCCTTTCATTCTCAGCTCATGCTGCTTCTGCTTTCCTCCTGGAGTTCTATGTCAGCTATGATACACCTCTAAACCAAGTTTGAATCCTGGTTTGTAAACATTTATAGATGTTTATACATTTGTCCCAACATTTCCCGTTGTCTCTGTGTGTTAATAGAGTAATTTCTGATCCCTTCCACTTCATCAATATACTCTCACATAAATTCACGTGGCAGTTTAGAACCAATTAAAATTTATAAGCCACAAATAGTGAGTGAAATTCTGAAGATTAATTTACTCACTGAAGTATTAATCTGTGTAATGTAGTAGGTTATCCTTCAGTAAACCTGGTTATATGGAGATAGGGAGATCGATTTCCTTGCATGTTTTACTGTAAATGCAGTAATTGGTCCCACTGGGCTGTTGAGCTTGAATGGTTACAGCCAGCAGTACCACTGCAGCCTTGGTATGAACCCTGGGAACGAGAATCAAGTTGTGATTAACTAGCAGCATCCATCTTGCTTTTCATTCCCTGCTCAGACTTGGAGATCAGGAAAGGGGAAAAAAATCAAATGAATAAAATTAATTAAACTTGAAAGCAAAGAAAATCTTTGATGTGAATATCAGGAAGTACAACCTATTATCTTTACCTGCCCCAAATATCTGCTTTTAAAGAAGCAATGGAGAAGGGACTGGAAAAGGCCAGCAATGATCAAAAACTGCAAAATACATTTGGCAGAAGCAAGTTCCTCCATAAGGCTTGTGAGTTAGGATCCTTTTACACTTGGAAAACCTAATTGATCAAGCCTAGCAAATCTGACTTTTGTTAATGGGTTTTTAACTATCATTTATTCAGCTAATGATCTTGCTGATAGGGAGCAGGGACAGAAAGAGATTGTGGCTTATGAAGGCCCACAGGAAAAGCTAGTGCCTGATCCAATGGTTTAATTTAGATTCTGTCCTTTCTGCTTCAAGATGTGCTTCCTTTCATCAACTTCTGCCTTCTTCCTTAGTTATTAACTGTGATCGTGCAATGGTAAACCCACTGGAACTCATGTGTGTTTAAAAAAAATATAAGCCGGGAAAAAATGTGACAAGGGAGTCTAGAAATATATTTTTTTTTTTTTTGCTTCTGGAAAGACCCAGTCAGGGAAATGAATAAATGAATATGCTGTAGGAATTCGTATCTTGGGAGCACTGAGGCTTCAGGATTGACTTGCAGTAGAAGTTCCCCTCATAAAACAGGATAAGCCTGGTGCTCAGCCCTGTCTTCATTGCTGTTTCTGTCTGTGATTTGGAAAACTGACATCCCTGTTGTCTCACTTTATTTGGTTTACCCGCCATATTCCTTCTGACAGGGATGATGCTGAAAGACCAAAACCTGCTTCATTGCCTTTATCTGGATGATACGTGAATTATCCCTGTCCAATCCTGTAGTTCTGATTTTGGTGTGTGTCAGTTCATGTGGTGCAAAAATACAGGCATAAAAAAAGGTACAATGGCTTTCTGCAGGTAACTCCCTGTCAGCTGGGAACAGATCACAAGTGCTTAGTGAGCCCTGCCCTGTTTCCTAAGCTAAGCCTCCTTCCAAACCCTCCTTCCCAGGCACCAAATGTCAGGTCGTTGGGGAGCTCTGTCCCTTCAACAACTGGAATTGCAAAGGAGGCAAAAATCAGTCTGGGTCCTGGGCTTACCAGTCCCTCACTGTCCGCTGAAAAAGCCTTGTTAATGATGCATATCAAGGAAGTGGGCAAGAACTTGGTTTGATGTACTTTCAGGACCCACGCTGGAACAGAGCCCAGAATAAAGGTGCAGGATTTAAAGGGGTTTCCTGAACTGAAAATCATGAGACTCTACACTCACTGGGAGACCCTTGATAATCGTCCAACTCTAAAAAATTTTAAGAATTAAGAAAATATGGTCGTGTATAAGAGGTGCTTTTGGGGTAAAAAACAGCAGCTTGAAAAGGTATACCACAGAATATGCTGTTAGGAATGGAAATTATCTATTTGGTTTCATCTGTATATGATAGAATTGATAACTTTGAGCCAATCAGATTCTTTTTTTAACAATACTTTGTTTCATGCTGTAGTGGGTTGACCTTGGCTGAATGCCAAGTGCCCTCCAAAGTGGCTCTCCCCCCTACTCAGCTGGACAGGAGAGAAAATATAACAAAAGCTCATGGGCTGAGATAATCACTCACTGATTACTGTTGTGGAGAAAACAGACCCAGCTTGCAGAAAACTTTTATTGCCAGTCAAATCAGAGTAGGGTAATGAGGAAATAAAACCTAAATATTCAAATGCCTTCCCTCACCTGCATCATCTTCCTGGGCCCAGCATTACTCCTGATTTTCTCTGCCTCTAAAGTGAATTGTTTTTTGCACATACTCTCACTCCTCTTTCTAGCTGCCCTGTCCTTTTCCTCTCTCCTTTCCCCATTTTTGGATATGCTAACTCAGAGGTGCTATCAGGTGCTGACTGGGAGCTGCCTGGCCTTGGCTCTGTCAGACATGGGAGGCTTCTCGCAGAAGCCACCTCTGGAGTCCCCGTGTGACCAAAGCCTTGCCACACAAACATGGTATTGTGGTACATTTTCAAGTAATTTGGAGGAGAAAGCTACTTTGTTTCACATCATGCTATTTCTAAATTTTAATAGTAATTCTTTTTTCCCCCTTCCTTGTCTCCAGTTACTGAAGCTTGCACATATAATATTTTTGTGTGTATCTCTTTCTAATTATCTGCCATGAGGTATTATTGTTATATTCCTACAGAGAATAATAGAAGTTGGGAGAGATTCATAAAATGCACTTTAAAACTCTCTAATGAATGTGTGAATGTGGGGAGAACAATGAATTTCTTTTTGTTTTAGCTTTATAGATGTCTACCTCCATTCAAATAGTGGCATTCAGGAGGAGGGGATTTGATTAGTATAGTTCTGTTCCATGGCATTACTTTCATGGGAGTGAGTCTGGTAAGGGTTCTCTTCTCCAAAGGTCCCCATCATAAACACTAAGGCTTGTTCTCACAGTTCTTGGTAATTTCTTTGTAATTGTTCTTGGTTTTCTTTTTTTTTTGGAACTGAAATTAAGTCACTTATATAGATTTTTATACGGAGTTTCAAAAAAATATCCTCACTTGCTGCAAGTAAAAATGGAAGGAAGTTGCAAGTATGCAAATACAACTGTGAATAGTGTGGACTTAATTTAGTCTTGCAATTATTTACTAAAATCACTTAGTATTTTAATGAATCATATTTTTTTCTTGATGACCTGAGCTGAAATATTCTCTTACCAAGGACTTTCCAAGACTTTTACTATGAAGCAAATTATGAAGATTCTTGCGCTTCTAACATTGAGCCTGAACAGTTGGTTAGATTCTTCATTGGTGAGTAACTTCCTTTTTATTTGGTTTAGATTTTCACTCAGATGTAGCAGGGTAAGCGACCATGACCCTAAAAGCCCTGGCTAACCTTAAAGGTATTTGCTGTGGATTGAGATGCAGGATAAGCTGGCTCATATTGCTCTTGGCAAACATTGCTCTAGTTGCCAGGATGGGGAACACATGGAATAATGAGCTTTAATCCTTGTTAATAATACAAATGAAAGATGCAGGTCAGCCAGCCTTGCTTGTTAGAGGAGCCTGATTAATCAAGCCTTACATTTTTGGGAGCAAGTGTTGAAGATTGATTACTTCTTTTTGTCCAATGATGTTTGATTCTCATTTATTTTGTCTTGACCTTCATTGCTCGTAAGCTTCATTACATATTAGCAGAGCTCCGTGTGGTCTTTTGCATGTCAGAGCTGGGTTTTCAGGTATCTCTTCCTATTTTTTAGCTTGTAATTCCTGTTTGTGCCCCAGCACCAAGTCTGTACGTAGATTTGTGTAAGGATGCATTTGTTGCCAGTGTTGGTCTGTGTGTCCATGCGTTGGGGGAGTTGACACAACTGGTGCCCCATAGTGTGAGCTGTGTGCTCACTGCACTCGTGGAAGACTCTGGGGTTTGCCTGTAGCCATCGGTCAGTGGAAGCTGGTATCCTAGGCTTCCTTCTACAACCCTGGCTGGGTTGCAAGAACAAAGGTCCTACCTTGGAAATTTCATATATGAGATCTCTTTGATGAGAGAGATGCTGTGGATCGTGTGAGGCCCCTTCACCTTGCCCCAGGCCCCATTCCTGCTGGCTCTGCCACCCAGTTGCAGGCTGGTGTTGAAGTAGCAGGAGCAGAACACACCAATGCCTGAAGCTGCAGCAGTCAATTATCATCACGATGCTTTTGCTGCTGTGTCCTTCGCTCTCCTGGGATGGAGAAGATGGTGCATTAACCAGCTGTTCGGGGCTCCTCTGCTGTCCCTTGGCTCTGCCTAGCTCAGCTGCTGCTCACAGGTTTGCTGTGAGATGTGAGAGAAACCCCTCACAGCACTGTCAGACTCTGTGTGGTTCTGTGTTACTGCCATCCTGCCTCCTCTGCCATCTGCTGTAGGACACAAATGAAGATCATACAGTTCTTTGTACTATGATAACAAATGTCTTGCAGTATTTCACATCTACTAAAGAGATTTAAGTGTATGCAGATGGGAAAATGTATTTTACTGGAGCTTTCCAGGCAGAATCCATATAATTATCTTAATAAAAATGTATTTTTAAAGGCTTTTAAATGAGATTTTTTATAATATTTTCAAAGTATTTAAGCACAGTGGTCTTCATCTTTTGCAAACTGAGTTCATACAGCAAAGTGCTTTGGTACCAGACTTGTAGTGAAGGGGAGGGAAGGCCAGCTGCTTTTAGTACTTGTTTTTCAAGCTAGAGCTGCTTCTATTTATAGACACCACAGAGTTTAAAGGCCAGCTTATTTTACAGGCTGGGTCACGAACTGCTGTACTAGATAGACCCAGAGCTGCTACTATTGGTGATATTTCCCAGGTCCTAATTTCTTGTATCATAGAGATTTAGCTACCTTTATGCTTTTCCTAATTGTCTAGGTGACTTCTGGGAAAAACAAAATGACCACAAACAAAGAATTCCAAAAACAAAACAAAACCCTAACAAAACAAGCCCCAACCTAAAGCTGGTTTAGGAAAGCGAAACAATGAACTCCTAAAGCTTTTGTTCTTGATGAATGATAATTGACTAGTATATTTGATGTGAACAAATGACTGGGATTTGCTTCTTTAAGTCTACATGCAGGGATGAAGTGAATATATTGCAGTGGAATTACTTCAAAAGTTTTGCTTTAACGACACTTGTATGTACCAATGGGTGTACTATAACTTCTACCAAAGGCTCTATATGAGGCCTTTCAAAACCATTGTTAACTTGAGTTAGATGCTGGCTTTTTACTTCAATTCCTGTACTGCATGTAAAGTAAAAGTACAAATATGCCTACTGTAGAATGGTAGGATCCTTTGTCTTCTGTAGGGACTTTAGTATTTAGCCACTGTCAGTTTATATCACTCTAATCAGAAAGTGGTACGATAAAGGTCTGGCACCTGGGTAAGGGCAGAATTCACTACGTTTGAGCCTCAGGCTGCTGGCCTCAGGCTCAAATGTCGTGCAATTGTAACACTTTATAGATTTGTTTTGGTACGTGCATATGTAAAGGTAAGAGAGAACTAATTTACTTTTGGCTTTTGAAATAAGGTGCTGGAGAGGCCCAATGACAAGATAGTGAAAGTTTTTCCATGGAAAGCAAGGCATGGGTGTAGGTCTTTCCAGGCTCTTTGTGAAGGCCAAACCCTGATGACCCTGATTGCCACCAACTAGGAACTCAAACTGGTCCGTGGGCTGCTGGCTCAGCTGTGCTGTGGGTTGCATGCACCAGCTAGTCTTAGCCATGCCAGCTCTGTGATCCAGTTGGCTCAGGGGAAATCATGTCTTGAGTAAGAAAAGTGTTTGTGGGTTCTGGAGAGACCACAACACAGTGAAGTCTTAGGAATGGTTTAAGCTGGTGGGTTTCAGTGGGATTGAAGCTTTATCAGTAAGTAGCTTCTATGTTTGAGTAACTATTTATGTATATAAATGAACATCATTGCACTTGATCAGGTATTATGAATATGCATGAGTGATAGTGGTTGGGGAAGGCGTGAAGGATGCAGAGCTTCATACAGCTCAGGCTCATGCTTTTGACACACCCTTCACATATAGAAATACTTTTGGGTAATGTGTAAAACTGTCTTGTTCATTGATTGCTTCATGGCACCTTCAGGGTGTCAGTCACACATGCAACACAGGAGAACTGTAGCACTCGGAGTCCTTGCAAATGAACTCCATGCTGGGCAAAGACCCCAGAGATACCCCGGCATCCAGCTTTCAATGACTCTTCAATGACAAGTTGAAGTTCTACCCACCAAAACTGTAGTTCCCTGTGCGTTGCACTCCTGGTGAATGCTGGGTGCAATCTGAGCTTGAGAAGTGAGATGCGTCCTTTCCTGTGCTGCCTGTTGTGTGTCCCAGTGCTAGTCATGATTTCTTAGCTGAATCCTCTGAGGAGAGAATCAGTCCCCATCTGCTCTTCAAGCTGTTTATTTTTAGGTTCATGCTGCACTTGGGCCCCTTCCCCTGCAGCAGGAACACATTTTGCCTCTGTGACAGAGATTTAAAACTTGGAAATGACAATACTGGTTCACACCAGGCAATGGTGGCATTGCTCCTTCCCCCGAGTGTTCAGCGTATTCTGATGGCCTCAAACACTACCTTGCTCAGACAAAATAAATGTATGCACGCATGTAGATCACGGTAAATACTTTTTGTCCTTACTCAAGGAAACTCAGATTGATACCAGTCAGAAAGGTTTAGGTTTTTAACTTTTTAAAGCCCTTTGAGCAGACATAAGTGGACACCTTTCAATCTACCAGAAAAATGAATTAACGTATTTTCATTTGTGATATAGCAGCAAATCACAGGACCATATTTGTCTGCCTTTTTAACCACTTTTTAAAACAGTGGTTTAAATGATATGCTGCTCTGATGCACAACCTTTACAACATGTTACATAAGAAAATTAATATAAATGTGTTGTAATGATAAGGATTCATCATGTTTAGGTGTCAAATGATTGTCCAGTCTTTATCTCTCATGGGTATATGTTAAAAAATATAGAATATTCTCATAGTCATACTTCTTGGATTCATTATTGTTTTGGCATTATTGTAGAGGGGCTAATTCACTGTTAGGAAGAACCTTAAGGAGACTGTGATGTAAATGTTAATTGTTTTTAACTTCCTATTACATAATTTGGTAACATTAATATTTAATGGAGTCAAAAGATTAATGCCAGTGTTTATTTCTAAAAAGGTAGAGATGCTGCAGGATAGCCTTTAACTTTGCTACTTCAGAAAATATTATCAAGGAAAATATTCATGCTTACAAATATTCCTTTCCTTTCCCTTGCCTCTCCTGAAATCTTTGTGTTCTCTCATTCCGTATTCCTAAAAATAAGCCATAGGGCTCTAATAGAGACACTGATTAAATATGCTGCTCTGTAATTTATGCAAAAGTGAATCCCAACAGGAATCAGGGACTCTGAAAATCTGTTGTGAAATAATTATCCTGAATGACATTGTAGAAATGGTCCATGAAGATGTTGTCAATAATGCATTACATAAAATTTGTTTGAAATAAACCTTGAAAATTACATGATATTCATAGGAACCTGAAAGAATTATCAGTAAACAAATTTAATCAGCCTGATGTTATGCATACCACTCAACCTCTTATTATCTGATCATCTAGGTTTTAGAATACTATGGGGAATTGAATGACAATTAATACTGAGAGCTGTAGGAGCTCATGTGGTGGTTGCAGAACTACCTTATTTTCTCGATTTTTGCTCATCTCTGCATTAATTTCTTGCTGCCACAGTCTTCAGTGATGCCTACTGATAGTGTCCTGGCTGCTGTTGCACGTGTTCCCCTAACAAGAAGGCACTTGTAAACAAAGAATGAACCCTCTTGACAATGAAATTCTAATTTTTCCCACTTATGCAGAAGTGTTTATACCAATGTCTAGACACTTCTGGTTGTGATATCCAAACTGCATAGTAAAAACAGAACTCAAACCCTGAAGTCAAGTGCAGGATAAACTATGCACCAGATTATGTAGAGATTTATTGATGCTTCTTTCAGGGAAAGGCAGGACTGTGATCAACTCCATTGCATGTGAGTTCAGAAGAGGTGATGTCCGCTTCTCCTTGCTGAAGTCAGAAGGAATTTTGTCACTGACTTGACAAGGAGAAATAGGACTAGAATTTGACTCACCTGAACTCTTTTGTTGTACCAAGCTACTGCTTACATCTAGCAGGTTTTCTATAAGGCAAAAATAATACGCAAGAGGACTTGATAGGAGCTTCAAATATTCCTTTCAGTAAATGGGAAAACAGTGCAGAATTCTGTAGCCTTAGTCTCTAAGGACATTGGTTACACATGTGCTAGCCTCTAGGATGGAGCTGTGTTTTCCACTTTCAGTTTTACATGTGCATTGCTTAAAGGGATCTTCTGTGAATGTGTTTGGATGGGATCATCTGATATTAGAACTGTGCGATGATGTTACCTGTTCAAGGTAGTGTTTCACTTAATCCATGAGTTTGGAATATGCAGGTGAGAATGCTGCTGAGGAAAACAGCATCCTTGCACAGAGAAGCCGTAAGATTTTAATGAGAAATTATTCCTTCAGGCTGCTTTATGTCGCAATGGCAGAAATGCATCCAGATGCAATTGTAAAAGAGCTTGGAGATCAGCGGTAGGCAAATCAGCTATTAGACAACATTTTCTAGTTTTGCTCAAAGACTCTGTCTAATGTTTAGGCAAGTCACAATAGGAATTACTTCTGCAACTTTAAATGATGAATTTGTGATTCCTGAAATATACTTTATTATTGATGTTAGCAAGCTGTGTTCTAGTAATTCTTTTAGGTCTTGAAACATATTTCTGGGCCACTAAGATCACCACAAAGTGTACAGACTATCTTGTATTTAGAAGTTGTCATATGATAGCTTGAAATGTTTTTTCTTGATACTAGGTTTGTGAAGGAGCTTAGAATGGAAAGAGAAATACCTTTATCTGTGATGCTTGGCTTGCTGAAGCAGGATAGTAGATGTTAAATGTGGGACCTGTTCATATTGCATTTCAGTGTGTACTACTCTGGATCAATATTGGTCAAAACTGTCGCTGTTGGAGACACAGTTGCACACACATACACACTGTCTAGTAAAAAAGCATGAACTTTTTAATAAAAACATCTGACTCCATATTTATAGTATTTCCACACAGACCGGGGATTGGAAGAGAAGGTGGACACTTCTCCCATCCCATTGGTCAAGACAACTGCCCATGAGTTGTCCATCCCTCCAAGAGAAGGAATGTAGAACAACCTCGTCTAACATAAACATTTCTTCTATTTTTAACACCCGTGTGTGAGAAAGAAACTGAGAACTATGAAAACATTAGAACTGTGAAACACATCAGAAGGCTGAAAAAATCAGGGTGACACAAAACAATATCTGCTTCACAGAATTTTCAGATATTTTATTCGGTTCTATTTTTGTTTTCCATATTCAATAATTTTACTTCTGTATCACCTTAGCTGAGCCATGGAAACTTAGAATGAAAGTTAAATACTCAAGGAAAATACCTATTTTCCTGTTCTTAGAACACTGAAAATAATTAATGATGTAATATTAATTTAAAAAATGCATTACTTCAGGCCTGAAATCAATTAAATTGTGAGGGATGAGAAAATATTTATTACCCAGTTAAAAATGTCTTAACCTGTCTCTCTGAGGGATGATGACAGAGGCCAACCAGCTGGTATCAGGAGGAGATGTGATTTAGGTCTAGTGTAACTGTATCTATTTGAAGTGATGTCTTTGCTTAATTGACACAGGTTCTTATTAATAGAGATAATATTTAATGCAGTCCACTTCCAGGTTTTGCTAATAAAACCTTTGTGTTGGTAAGAAGGGAGAGATAGGATGGGACTGCAAGCATTTAGGACTAGGGTACTAATTAACTATCACCAGAATGCCTTGCTAGGTTTCAACTGATCCTTTTGAGTTTTATGTATGGAGAATAGAGTTACAACATATTTAGATCCAAGAATGCTACCTAAGATAGATAAACTTAATTTTGAAGAAGAGAGAAACTGTGTTTTGAATGACAAGCCTTTTATTTTTATATATATTTCTGTACCAAAATAAAAAAGCAAATTAGTGCTGGGTTGTTTTGATTCCAAGCTATGGGTGATCCACATGCTTGGAGTTCAAAGATGCTTGTAGCTCTTACAATATATCAGTTCATGTTTGCTGCTATCCTTGCAGTAAGAAGTTGCATGGAAGTTTTTTCTGTCAATGCATGGACTTCAACTGTTGAAGATAGTAAGGAAACCTCTAATATCTCCCATTAAGTACTTATTGAAACAATTGGTCAAAGCCCCTTCTATGATGATTGGGGTTGACAGGTCAGTACTTTGCGGATGATAAGGGCCCCAATTTTCAAGTCATTTGTATGACTTAAAATGTCGACCATTTTGTTTTTCCCAGCTGAAGTGCTGTCTACAGAAATAAGGTGAAATGAGATGCTCCTATCTTGTTGCCATTCATTTTTTTGTGGTGTGCTGTTAAAATCAGTTCCCTTGCTGGAAAAATAACTATGTTAAACTGCTTAGTTAATTATGCTGTCTCATATATACCAAAATTTGAAAAAAAATTCTTGACTGTGACTATAGATAATGAGGTTCCTTTCTTTTTCCACATGAGTAGGAGAAACTGTGACTTTAATCCCAAATAACATTTGGGACAGGCCATTTAGCTAAGTTGTTCGATGTAAAGTGCACAAAATTGAAGCTCCACCCATTAGGGGCCATTTAGAAGTATCTTGTCTGATGATTAACCTTTGAATTGTCCAGCGTTGTTAGAGAACACAAGTCTTGGAATGGGTACCAGACTCCTCTCACCCTGAGAGTACTTTGCTTATCAGAGACACTTTTTATTACTTTGTTAGCCTCATGAAGTTAGTAAGACTTGGCAGCTCTGGCACAGTGGTGGATGAGAAGAACCTACTATCGAGGTCATGGTTCACTATTGCATGAAACCGGAACACAACATCCTATTGCAGTGTGTATTAAACATAGCTGGAATATTTGCTTTTGATATGAGTGGGATGTGGAAATACTGTCTGGAGCAAAACAGCATCATCTTCTGGTTTTAAAAATTAAACTTACATTTCTTAATTTTTTTTCCTTCCCCTGTGTTAGCAATTTCACCTTCTTCATCAAATTTTACACATTTTGCCAGGCATCAAAAGGGAGCAGAAGAATTTCAGACAGGCATTCAGGTATTCTGTTCTTCAGTTTTTCTGGACTTGACTAATTCCTTTTGTCTCCCAGTCTTTGATACTGCTGTTAGTTGGCCTTCAGGCTCCATTACCTTCTATTTGACATCCTGAAGCTTCCTCCCTCCTTCAAACTGACATTAGTCTTTCCAGTAATTTCTCTCTGACCTTCCCCTTGGGAAATAACGAATCCAGCAATATGTCTTCTGAGTAAATATGTCAATTTTTCAAGGCATAGCTGCATTACCTTCAGTATCGTTCAAGTACAAGGCCTTTGGTCATCTTGGATTTTTGTTTCTCTGTGTTCTGTAGTTGTTCTAATGGCCATTGTCAGGATTGGTCTCAGTTAAGGAACCAGGAGCCAGGTTTGTGTGTGGCAGCCTCAGAAGGGCTGTCGTGTTCTTCCCGTCAGTCACCAGCCCACGCTACTCCCCACGAACACGCCCTGCTCGCCTTCGGATCTGAGAGCTCACCCATGCACCCGCTTAGGTCCTGGCATGTGGGCTTTTGAGGGCAAGCTGCTGTCATGCTGACGTCAAATTACAAGCCCAGGAGATGAGGGATGCGTTAATCTGCCTTTTGAAAAGTCTAGCTCTCAGACTGTGAGATAGTGCTTTCACTTGGGGATGTGATGAGAGCTTGTCTAGTTATGCAGATGTACTTGTTGCTTATCTCGTTCTGTGATTGTCCGTATGTGTTTGTTCTTGATTTAATCTTATAAAATAATATATGAAATTGGACCTGGTTTCAGACCTACACCTTTATCAGACCTATCTATAAACCTCTTTCAGTGCTCCACTGAAACATAATGCATTCACCCTGACATAGGGAAAGCATTGTCCTTTTCATGCACTGTACTTGAGAGCCCAAAGTATTCAGGCAATCATAGCTGATGCACTCCTGGAAAGCTGTGATGATCAAACTTATTGATGCATAGGCCTAAACTATTCAGTATTGTTATTAGCAGACCTCTGAACAGACGAAGCCAAAATATATGTAAATTCATAGAGAAGCAATCTGTGATTACTCAGCCTGTAATATTTCTCCAGCAACTGTGTGTTGTTTCTTCTGTTCTCTAACCCAAACAGCTTAAATCATGGTATTCTCTGTCTGCCTTAAAATAACTACTGCAGTCAGCTGTGAGGTGACTACTTCTGAGCAGTGGGTAGAAAAAGTGTTTTATGTATACATACTGAATATTAGCATTAAATCTGCATGTCTGAATGACAGACTAAATACACACACATGTAGGTAATAAATGTATGTAAAATTGGACACAGACATGAAACCTAGTCCTATAAACACTTGCTAATGCTTCTGTTTTTCTGTGAAATTAATGTGAGTCAAATATCCTAGTAGTAAAAAACTAAGGGTTTTTTTATGAAGACTTGTAGCATCATGAGTTTTGAAGAAATCCTCTATGCTTTTGAGGGATGACTGCGCTGTACAAGGGAAGTTAATGCAGCCAGTAGTAATAAGTGCCACAATCGGCTATTGTGTCCATTATCACTAAAACTAGGTTTTGTACCTTTCATATATGTGTATATCCAGCTAAAAGTAGTCATAGATAAATAGGAACAAGCATCCCATTTCTTCCACTTTACTTTATCATGATTGCTGTTTGATAAGACAGAAGTAGATGCCATGTCCATTTGATGCCTCCTGAACTTGTGGACTGCAAGCAGAAATACTGTAGCAGAGCTGGCATGTTTTATTCCAGGTTTGCTTCTGGTTCTTTTGTAAAAATATCGCTTATGTGTTGCTTGGTACCATTCTGCATTTTAGTAAGAGACGGATAAAACATTTAAGTGCTTCAACCAAATACACAAGTTTTGAGGATTTTCCTACTGGCACTGGAAGTGACCAGACAAGAGAACTTTGGGGATGAGAACTATGCTCTCGGTCAAAACTGAGCTACTGTACATGGACTTATAGATGTGTGCAAGAATTGAATCTTTTCTTTGGGAGAACAGAAACCTGCTAGTGGGCTTGAGTGTCACTACAAGAAAACATGATGGATTTGTATGTGGCAATATCATGGAATTGTTTTATTGGCAATTGAATTTGAAACTGGTGAAGATATATGAAGTCTCCGTCATGAGACTGTGGTGTTCTAATGCCAGCTGTCAGTAGTTTTCTCTTTATGCTGCAAAATGCGTACCTTTGGAAAGTTGATGGAATAGGAGTGGAGGTCAAACACAGCACACTGTGCTCCTGTTTTTGACACGTGCTGTCATTTGTGGTGCTTGTGATACGTACATTTCTGTTTGCAAAAGCTCACAAGGTGCAGTGCTTCCTGCTCCCTGGAGGGCCTGTTGCAATGCTTGATAACTCTTTTGGTGAAGAAGTGTTCCCTAATATCCAATCTAAACCTCCCCTGCTGCAACTTGAGGTCATTTCCTCTTGTTCTGTCACTTGTTCAATGAATGATGAGTGCCAGTATGAGGATTTTATAAGTGGTTGTAGTACTGGTTGCAAGGGTTTGGCCAGTTACCAGGTTAGATAATTGTATTAGGATTATTTACGATCACTTTATTTATGGCTATTGTTTTAGTACCTGAGAAATCTGCTACTAACTGAACTTCTGGTAAAATATTTTTCTGCTGATGGGTAGTACTTTGTTCCCCTATCAGATGTAGGATGCTCAAGCTACAAAAAATAGTGTACTTGTTAAGGTGAAACAAGACAAGTTGGAAAAAGGTGCAACAGCCAAAAAAGTAGATGCAGACATGCAGCATATCTTGCCTCTAATTTCAGATTCCAGCAGTGGGGTGAAATGTCCAGGGAATTCAACCTAATTTGAATGCTTACTGTAAATAGCGCTTGTTTAAGATGTATTTTATTATGGCACAATGCAAAAAAAATTAGAGTCTTCTAGAAGTTAGGACTTTTTGTGCTTTGGGGCAGAATAAACATGCTGGGGAGGAATAAAACCCTGTTAGAGTGATTGGAGATAGTATCAGTCTGATTCTGATCTGCAACTCGGTTCTTAAATGCATAGTTTTCAAATCGTCTTTCAGACTTATTTTTCTTGTACAGATTCAAAAGTGTATCATCTTTATTAAACCCCAAAAGCAGAGAGTCCCATATCTCATTGGTGTTAATGAAATCTGTGCCTTATCCATGTTCTTACAGGAGGAAAGAGAAAATTAGTTATGTACCTGGGAAAGACAGAAATGTAAGGAAAAATCACTAACATCCTTGGAAATGTAGTGACTCCAAGTGCTTTGGAGATGGTATGTGATTGAATGGTGTTTTTATTGTCTAGCTTGCTGTTCTGTGTGAAAAATGGTTTTGTTTATAATGTGTATTACACACTCAAAGATACATAAGCACATGTCTGAATAGATGTTTATATGAACTTGTATGAGCTGTTAGTGATAATAACTATATTTTTAATTAAATTAAACCCAGTCTGTATAATTAGTAGATTTTTCTAGGACTTTCTACAAGATGATGTCAGGATTGTGAAATATTGGCGGTGAAACATGCATAAAGTGTAAATTTTTCTCTGAAATCCCATATCATATATCCTCTCCAAATGTTCTCTCAAACATGAACTGTAATTGGATTCCTTGGCTGTGCCTTTTGGAGGAAGCAGTACGTTAGATTAATGGTACTTTTTAAACTAGAGTGCGTCAGGAGCAACTCTGAAGACTTTCAACTGCAACACCCTTTAGTGAAAACAGTGGTTGTGTGGCAGAACAACTAGATTGCTAAGGTGTGTTTGCTCATCTCTTTCTACTTGAATGATAATTCCACTGACCTGTTTCATTCCTTTTCCCCCTCTGTCAAATAGCCCCAAGTAGGTGTTTGTATTTCAAGATGCAGTTGAGAGACTGGCAATCCTATATCATCAGTCACAAGCCTTTTAGGGAAATAACCCGCTACCAAATTAAAGCAAGTGGAGATGAAAGACATGTTTTGTAGAGTGAGGTCAAGTTAGCATGTTAAAACTGGGAAACAGAATGGAGTGTGAGCCATCATCAACAACAAACAAAGCCAAATGAAGAATATAGGAACTGCAGGAAAAAATTATCTGTAAAAGTATAAGAAATCTGCTGAAGCAGAAAAAAAAAAAAAAGAAAATCATTTATAAAGATTTAGGATGGGTGGGGTGTTAGAATAAAAAATGCCTAATAATTACTGGATTTCTTTTCAGTTATTAAATTAAAAGTAATTGAATTACTTGGTGTGGTGTGTGCAGGTTGGTAGAAAAGTAGAAATAACAAGTGTCTGATTTCCAATTGGTAAACTGGAAATTTATTTCCCACAATTTGTCAAGCTCCTGACTAGGCCATTACACTGCTGCTTAAAATAGTTGAAGATTTCTTCTGCTTCCCACTAGGTATAAGAGGTAACCATTTTTACCTTCAGAACGGTTTAGAAACACTTGCTTTGGAAATAAGTCTCCACTTCTCAGGACTGGCTCTGAAGGAAAGCTGTTTATGACTCTAACAGTGCTTTGGGAATTGTGTGGGCCCCAGCACAGAGCGTACACATCACCATGGACTTCATGATCTTGCAGAGGATTCTGCAAGACAACAAGGGAATTCTGATTCTTAAAACGCTGTGTTTTGGTGTCTTGTTCAGCATCTTGCTGACCTGGCATTCTGGTTCATTCCCACAGGTTGTTCTGATTTACTAAGCAAAGAAAATTAGAAGGTGAATAGTAGAGCAAAGTTAATAATTGTCTCCCATCTTGGTGTTGTCATTGTATACAACAAAGCTGTAGGAGGAATAAATCCTTTATGAAAAAGGTATTAGTCATTCTAAAGGGCCAGAAGTCTGTAATGCCAGAGAAAACGAATTGGTTAAATAGGAAATGACAAAATAGTTGGTAGTTGAAATTCACTCTTGCCTCTGAAATGTCACGTTTGATGCTTACTGCTACCAATTGTTCTGGCTTTATTTTGGAATTAAAAAAAGCTGTGAGCCTGAACTTTTTAGGTAAACAAGCTTTCTGATTCTAACATTTTGTAATAAAAGTACAAAAAAAATTGTGCATCTTAAAAGCTGAAATGTAAGCTGATAAATTGAACCATAACATTGTCAAAATCAGTCTTTGGAATCTTTGATCTTGATCTGGATTGATGGTTTTGAAATGTGGGATCTTCCAATCAAACCTGACAGGAAAATCTTATGCGCCTGTGGCTCAGTTAACAAATAAGAACCTTTTCAGTGAAATATGCTATTTCTGATGCATGTTCCCAATAGAATTGGAATGAGAATGTAACTGAGAATGGCCCTCTTGTCCTCTTCTCCATATCCATACCTGTTTAGGCCACTGCTCTGGGTTGGAGGTTCAAGCTCTGCTCTGTGTTTAAGTCTAATTATTGGAAGCCTGAGGAAGGTACCTTTTTGGTAACCTTGGTTGTGTTAAATAATTCTACAATCTTGCTCAAAGAAAAGCTGAAAGACTGTATTCTAGTGGTTAAGACCTTGCCTGGCATACAGAAAGAGTATGAATTCAATTCCAGAGCTGGTATATACACTATATCCATGGAAAACTAGTTGCTGATCTGCTTGTTAGCCACAGGTGATTCTGTCTGTCCCTGTTTCTGTCTGTAAAAACACCTCAAAAGGTCCTGGAGCTGATCAAAGACTGAAGAAATCAAGTGAAAGGAGCCCAGAAGTTTTGGCAGAATGCACCCTGTTATCACAGTTAGCCCTTCTGGCAATACTGGATTTCCTGGTTTAAAACCATGCTGGACTTGCTGTTCCCATCACTGCTGATAAATGCATTGTTCCTGAGGTCCAACAGCTTGCAGTCTCTCATTATTATTACATTCTCCATTGAGTTTTCAGAAATGATTTAGATATGCATACCAATTTTAATGTCATTAATCTAGGTACTTACATTCCACTGTAAACTTTCTACATAAACATTCACTGTGTAGCTGTGAAGGTGTTTACCTACAAGTTAAGAATTGTTCTCTTGTCTCTGCTGCTAAGTTGCTGTGAGTGAGAACTCAGATGATGTATGGATTTAAATAAAAAGGCTGAAAGTCTCAGTATGTGACAATGGTGCCCAACAAGTTGATTTCCTCTCTTTTGCAGCTGCCCTGCCACAGAGGTTGGTTCAGTGCTGCTACCCAGAAGCCGTGTGGAATGGGGGCTGTAGTTGAGCTGCCAGACCAATCTATCCTCTCAGGGCAAATCTCAGACTTGTTTGCTGTCTTGAAACTGGTACTTTACAGTGCTAAAACCCTACAAGTCAGTTGTGGACTGTGTCCTGCATCCAAGATGCACCTAAGTGGAGCGTAATGTTGAGTTTCACCATAGTTCAATTGGTCCTGGAGAAGAATTTTTGTGCCTCACATAGTGGAAGGCCAGTCTGTTTTGCTGGGAATGCAGAGGTTTTTTGCCACTTGGTATATAGCAAATGAGATTGTAAAACCTGGGGGAGGGTATTAAGATAAAGAGAAAAAGCTTCCAAGTAGCTCTTGACAGATGGTGCTTGAAAATGAGTACCTCTTTGGCACCATGAATGCTCCCTGAGGGGTTCTTCATTCTCCAGTTCTTTCCCCTTTCTTTTTTCCCTTCGCTTGCTCCCTGACACTTCCCTTCATTTGCTGTAATTTAAATAAAAGCACAGAAAAGGCATATTTGGTTTTAATATGTAAAGAGCTACTCCTGGGTTTGAAGCAGCCATTTAACATGCAGGTTGAGTGAAAAGAGAAATGGAGGCTGGGGCTGCTGGCTGTCAGTTCTTGCCACAGCAGTCGCTGCCATTGCTTGGCTGCTATCAAAGATTCATCAGGGGGGAAGTCGCTGCTTTGCAGACAAAAATAACAGATGGTCGTTCGTGTTTGCCTTACTCCGGGGGCCTCACCACAATACATGAGGTCCAAGAGAATTTGAATTACTGGGGGTGGCTGCTTTCTCTGTGTGTGTTCATGCATATTTGAACAGATTTTTTGTTTTTGGATTTTATAAACTTGCTAATGAATTTAATGATGAACCTATAGATTTCCTGAGATGCTTACACGATGTGTTGGTTTTGAAGTGAGTTTTAATTAAATTTTCCAGCACTCATCCACAATTTAGCACTGTTCTGTTGCAAAACAAGCTTCTTGCCACAGGTGGCAGGGCATGGATGTGATTCAGAAAAAAGCTCTCCCTGCTGCCAACCCAAATAAACATGGTTCATTTTGGAAAACTACTGATTACATTTTTGTCTCCAGCAAAATAAATACTGTAGGCAAAATAAATATCTATTTCAGTATAAGGTAAGTAGAACACAATAGGATAATTAAGTTTTGAAATGTCTTATTTTTTTATCTCTTCAAACTTGAATAATTTTTTTCTTGAAACTAACTGGCTTTATCTTTACAGAGATGTCCTGTTATGTAAAATTTAACATTGAACTCCTCAAAAAGGTACCTCAAACACTGTGTATGGACAAGGAATATTACCTTTAGCCTTTTTGTCTTAAGTTTCTTCAACATTATTGCTTAAAATAAGTGATTTAGTATTCAGACTCAGGTTTAAAAACCGATCTTTGTTAGAGCCTGTATGTGAGTGCGCAGTCAGTGTGTTTATGTTGGTCAAGTACAAAGTTTATGAATTGCAGGAGCACTGATGAGAAGTCAACCCCAGATCTAGCCCCCAGTCTGTTCCTCGGTTCCAGAAGGATTCTGTCTGAGACTCAAATACCATCTATGTGTATTTGGTCAACTTGAGTGTACCATGCTGGCAGTTCATGTTTGGTACCCCCATAGAGGTGGGTGTGGTGGTCATGTGTGGGACCCGTCTCATACTGACGTGCTGTGTGCCAAGGGAGCGATTCTCACTCAATTTAATGCCTAAAAAACACTGAGCAATGGTTGGTAATCACAGAATATGCTGAGTTGGAAGGGACCTACAAGGATCAAGTTGAGCTCATGGCCCTGCACAGGACCAGGCCCAAGAATCACATTGTGTGACATGGGGCCTGGGAGTGTTGTCCAAATGCTCCCTGAACTCTGTCAGGCTTGGTTAAAACCCTGTACTAAAAACATGCATTTGTTGTTACCAAAAGACAGCAGTAAAGTCTCGGTAGCCTGTTTGGGTTCTGTGGGTCCTGACTCCATTTGTCTGCTTTTGCAGTCACCTGCATCTGGGAATCATGCAGAGAGAGTTATATAAGCAAGTCCAGTATATAGCACACTGCAGGCTTTTGGGTTGATGTTTTCTTCTCTCAACTGGCCCCCTCACTTTCTTTATGGCAGAAGAGGAGATAGATGCATAGATAACTAGGTGGTGGTCAGCTTGCTTGATTTTAGAAGTGAATTTTGTTAATCTAGTGGCTATTCAAGCATGACTGAAAATGCATGTAATTTGGCTTAGATGCTTTACTATGGTTGGCTGATTCTCAAGTGAATTTTGCTAGATGAACTGTGTAATCAAGTTGTACTATGCTATGAGATGTGAACTCTGTGTATAGATGTTTGGTAAATGAAGGTTATTACTGTAATTTTGAAGTCTGTAGACCTTTAAACGTCAGAAGGAGAAAGAAGCTGGTTCTGTGGTGGTTGTTGTGATGATGGCCAAGGTAATCTATTAGCAAAGGTCTTTGGGATTTGAGATTTGCAGAAGCATGGCCAAGTGGTTAAATGTTTGTTTTGTTAGTCAAGCTTTTTGAAATCTGTGACCAGACAAATTAGAAGACAACACAGAATAGCAAAGTTGAAGGCTTGTTTGCACAGTGATGAAATTACATACTCTTCACAACAATGCTGATATACAGAGTTTTCTCAATAATTCTACTCTAGATCCTGCTTCTGGCTCACGTACAGTGATGGGCAAATAGAAAAATATGATTAATAATCAGACTGGTGCTTTGTAGAAGTTAAAAAGTTTCATATTTCAACACGTATTTTCTGGCAAAATACTAGCTTTGATTTTTAGATGACTACTTAGAAATTTTGCAAACTCTTATGCTAATGAAAAAAATTACTAACATCCTGAATCCCAGACAAATTAAAGTAACCTTGAGTGTCAGCACACATTTGATCTAAATATGAAGACAAAACACTACACAGCAGACAAGAACATGGGTACAGTTTAGAATTGAGACACCTGGATCCTGGATTTCATACATGCCTTCAAATAAGGCAAATTTGCTTTTTGTGTGTGTGTTAACACTGCAAGGGAATGTCTGGGGTTTAGTTACTTATTTTTTGGCTATAAAATAGTGATTTTTTTTTTTTAATTCCTCTCCAATTGGAGGATATACTAAAACCATCCACACACAGATAATGATTCTTCATGCATTTCATTGTCCTTATCAAAGCAGTGTTGGCCATCTTAGTGTTTAAATGCTTGTAGAGTATTTTGTGACCCTGAAATGAGAGGATTGTAAGTGCAGTTTGGAGTAACTTGACCTCTTATGCTGTGATTGAAGATGAATACTTTGATAGATCCTCCAAGCGTCTACAGCCATCACTGGTTTACTGTTTGATTTTTTTCTCATCCTATGTAGAAAACAAGCAGCCCCAAACATAACAAAACCCTAACCCAAGAAGTTGATCTGTTCACAGAACTCAAATCAGGGAAGAAGTCTGGGGGTAGGGAAACCCTTTATTGTTCATGTGTTTTCATCTACCAGCTCTACAATTTCTGTCTTTTGAGAACATTATTGGAGGTGTTTGTGTCTTGGTGACAGACTGCTCTGGGTTCAAGTACCACTGAACAGTATTCATTCGTCTGTTACTTGGAGATGGTATTTGACACAGTATATTTCAAGAAGTTCAGTTTATAATGTTTATGACCTGAATGTATGGTGGTGAAAGGGTCTGGCAGAAATAGTTAAAGGTTTTAAGTTCCTCTCTCTAGACCACCAGATGATTTCCAATGTGCTAACAAGGATGGGTAGATTGGCAGGTGGCTCATGCAGGAAAGCTAATGAGGTTCATTGGCAACTGGGAATATGAAACAGCAGGGGAGAAGTTAGGGAAGGTTGGGGTCTGGAAAAGAGTGATGGTGGGGTTTCTGGGTCAATAAGACTGCCTGATCTGTGCTACAACTGCTTCTTTTGTTCTATAATAGAACTTTTTTGTCTCTATATTTCATTGGTATGCCACCGCTGACACATACTGTGAAGTTCATTCTCCTTGTTTGTGAATACTGGAGTCTATGAATTAATTGCTTGGTCATCTCTGGACTGCAGTTCTTACAGTTTAAATGAAGTTTTTTATTTTTGCCTTTGAAATGTTCTAGTATTGCCTGTGTTTGTTGTATGTACTCTACGAACAGCTGGGAGAGTACTGTGATTGTGCCCCAAACTACCAATGACTCACCTGCTTTGGGGTGGGCTGCAGATGGTGCAAGTTTCTCTTCCAAGTTCCTCTGCTCTGGCTGGGCTGTCAGGGAGAGTTAAACAGAATGATTTGGTCGCTGCAGCCAGGGTCATTGTGATGGTATCAAAGTTGATCAAAGGCACTAAATTAAGTAGCTCTTCCAAATCCCTAAGTGTTCAGGATCTGCCCATCCTTTCCCTCAAGAAAGGCAAGTTTTAAACTCTCTTACTTTCCAGAGATTATTTTCTGGAGTGAAATGAAATTGATTTTGTTCTCTTCCCCACACACATAACAGAAGTTCTTGGAAAGAATTTGGTAGATGTAGCAGCTTTACTTGGAGACAGTATGAAAATTAAAGTCGTAAGAGAGTCATAAGATATGCTAGTCTATCAAACTGACTTACAAACAAGTATCTGACATGGATAAAGCTCTACTGTCTGCCTGGTTTCTGGAATGGCTGGTGTATTTGCATTTGTTTAGATGACAAGACGTATTGTCTTGAAAATTCTCTGTATCACATGATATGTAAAAGAGTATGTTTTGAAATAGACAGTGGTAATAAAGAGGCACAGTTTTCAAGACGTATTGTCTTGAAAATTCTCTGTATCACATGATATGTAAAAGAGTATGTTTTGAAATAGACAGTGGTAATAAAGAGGCACAGTTTTCAAGACGTATTGTCTTGAAAATTCTCTGTATCACATGATATGTAAAAGAGTATGTTTTGAAATAGACAGTGGTAATAGAGGCACAGTTTCTCGTGTAATTCTGCTATAAATATTGTTCTTAGCTTCAGTCTGCCATACTAGGACAAAATCAATTACTTGACTTAGCTTTCTTCCTCTTTTAACCAATTATGCTAAACTGCCTGTATGAAAGTGGTCCTGCTTGGTTACAAAAAAATGGACCTTTATTGAATTTGGGGGGTTTAGAAAACAGGAAAGAATAAATTGTCACTGCTAAAAGATGAAGAACAACAGCAGTAGGTAAACCCAAGAACAGGACTTGCAACAGCTTTGTCTGCAAAACATTTGTGTAATTATCTACTGTGTGTGAACATATATCCCCTCTGACTAGAAACCTGCTGCTCCCCCACCAGTGGGGCTGAGGAGAGCATTGGAAGGGTAAAGGCCAAAGAAGTCATGGGCTGAGATAAAGGCATTTTAACAGGGAAAGTAAAACTGCAAGCAAAAGAATCAGTTCTCCACTTCCTGTGGGCCAGCAGGTGTTCAGCCATCTCTGGGAGAGCAGAGGCCATCACGCTGAAGTTGCAAAGACAAATACCATCACTCCACATGTTCCCCCCTTCATACTTCTTCCATCCACTTTATCTATGGAGCATGATGTCACATGGTCTGGAATGACACTTTGGGTCACCTGCTCCAGATGTGTCTCCTCTCAACCTCCCATGCACCCATAACTTCCTCACCAGTGTGTTAGAATGAAAAACAGAAAGGCCTTGGCTCTACGCAAGACCTGCTCAGCAATAACAAAGCCATCTCTGTGTTATTAACCCCAGGCTCTGCACAAAGACAAAACACAGCCCCACACCAGACACTGAAGAAAATTAACTGTACCCCAGTTGAAAGCAGCAAAGGCATCTTCTAGGAAAAATAATATATTGTTCAAATTGGGCTATGCTTCCTCAGACCCAGGTCTAGGGATGTGAAGTCTTATAGAGCTTTGTGGTTATTGTTGAGATACATAAGGTCCTTGGGTTAGTTTGAAGTCTTGTTGGATATTTAGGATGTTCTGGAATAGGCAGAGTTATTTAGGCTAGGATTTAATACAGCTGCCTGCTTCTGGGCAAGAGTTTGTTGGGTGGTTCCGATTGCTCAGATGACCGAAAAGGATGGGAGTTAGCAATGTGGAGGAAAGAAGGATGATATACGTCACCCATTTGTTTCAAGTGACTGGTACCTCTGTGCTGCATGGCCTGAATCTAGAAACTATGTAGACATATAAGGTTGATGATGTTAATGAAAAGTGGCAGTTCCACATCTCTAGTGCCAAGTGCATTACTGAATAATTCAGTCCCTTGTACTGCACATTTCACTTCATTTCCCTTGTAAAGGAATTTATTATTTGGCACAATACTTCTACTGCTGTTCTTGTCACAGTTTGGCGATAGGAATGCGATAAGGTGTGCATGGAAGCAGGAAAGAGATTTATAGGAGATTAAAGCTACTCTGTTCTCATGTATGGTAGGCTCTATGATAGATCCTTGGAGCTAGTCTAGTTTATAGCTGAGAAAGGAAAAAGTGAGAATGTCTATTCAAATCAACACCTTACATAGCAGTACTTCCTAATGCATGTTACTCAGATTATGAATTCTTGTAAGAAGTTCTTTTGAGTGTGAAAAATTCTTTCCCCAGGAGTTTTTCTTCGTATTGAATGTGAGCTCGAATTTCCACCTACCCAACTCTTTCTGTGATGTTCAGATTTTGCAGTAAATTTGGGCCAATTAGTTTGAGAACCCAGGTGTCTGAATGCAAAATAATCTGACAGTTCATTTGAAGCACAGTTGACAGTTTAAACTTACTGGATTCCAACTTGGGAAAAAGCACAGTAGCTTCCACAGTTGAAAATGTCATGCAGGAACTTTCAAGACCTATCAGGTGCTTCTTCCAAGTGCTGAACACCTATTGGAAATACGCTGTTGTTTTTCTGTTTGATGCAACTTACTGGCATCCTTTTGTATGAGGGAGGAAAGCAGTGTTTGTGTTAAAGGTCATGGCTTTAATTCTTATCCTACATTGGCCACGGACTTAAACGCAGCAGATCATGGGACCTTATTTGTACCCTCTTGCACTTCACAGAGGGCTTTTGCAAAGAGCCTGTTCATTTACCTGCATTATATAAGTACAGGCCGTTGCCTTAGATGGTGTTGGTGTGTTGCTGTTTTGCACAGTAAGCTCAAAGGATAGTTAAAATTGATGGAAGGAGGTCCATGGAAGCAGCTCAAGGTGCTTGTGACCATAGTACTGAGATAATATTGTCTTGCAGTAATTCTTAGGCTTTACCAAAAGTTAATCAAGTTAGGGTAATGTTTTGATACTTCAGCACTTGTGAATAGGGGAACAGTGTTTTCTTTTTGTTTTCTTTGTCATTAGTGATAGGCTGTTACATGCTTTTTTGCACTGCTAATGGCAGTGTTTTATCCATAAGCCTATAGGTTTCTACAATTACTTTGATGGATTAACACCATAAGTGCCCAAATTTCCCTCAATTTTTTTTCTATTCCTGTGTTTTCAGCTGGTTCCATATATCCAACTTTGAGGTTGTATCTGACTTTGTTTAGTAAACAACTGAGGAGAATAATTTGAGTTATCCAGGGTGGCATTCAGCCATCTGTTTAACAGGATCCCTGGCTTACAGAGTTGCTCTTTGATTATACGGGTGGTTTGTTTTTCAGATGAATTTTTTTGATAATAGGGAGCATTTTACTGTAGGCAGCCTCATGTTTTTCCTAATATTACAGACCTTGGAGGGAACTGTATGGCAAGGAGTATAAGGGAGTCAAGGCAGCACATGAAATGGTTCCAAGAACCTATGAGGTGCAGAAGTGTGTGGAAAAGGGAACAGGGTTTTATCAGAGGTAGATGGAAAATGGCTGAATACTAGAGAGGAGGTTTTTACTGCTCAGCTGTAATCCTCAGCCAGATTCCATACAGCCAGGATCAGAGTAGTGCCTCTTATGTGGGAAAGAACTTCAAATCTTACTATGTTCAATTGCTGCTGGCTGCTGGGTAGAGCAGAGGTAATCTGCTGGTCTTGAATGCATGAGCTCAGGAGCTGGGGGCAATCGAGGCACAGAAGCACAGAGCATCAGACCTGTGGAGAACAACCTTGTTTCTGGTACTAAACTGAATTAAAGCTTCTTAAATGCAAGTTTGTGTTTCCTCACTCAAGGACATTTTGTAGTTTAGACTAATACTCAAGCACATTATGTATCTACATAAGGGATAAACAGCATAATGAACAGTCAAGAAGAAAGGAAAGCATTCTAGAGTAGTTGACATCACGTGGTGACCCATGTCTGCTCAAATAACTGGTTTTTATGCTACTGTAAAGCCAGATATTGAGGGTGAGCTAACCCATGGTTAGTGAATTGAGAGCTGTATCCTGTCCTGCAGTGATTCTGTGGATGCTGAACTGAGAGCTGTATCCTGTCCTGCAGTGATTCTGTGGTCTTGGTAATGGATTGGTCACTTGGTAAGAGCTCCAGGTGTGCTGCAGGGCAAGATGTCCAATCTGGACCTCAAACAGGTGAATAAGGGAGAACATCAATTAGGGTTGACCCTGTGTCTTTATGCACAGTTGGCCAGTACTGGAATGCTTTTCGATCACATTGGAATCCAAATTTGCAATATACTGAGGGGAGGAAGGAGAAAAAAAGAACAATGATTTATCTGAAGTCCATTCTTCAGTGATTGATTTAAGGATATGTTTAAGTGGTCGGATGGATTAAGCAATATCTTAGTGGAAATGTTGAGGTACCTTCTCCTTCTAGAAAAATACCTGTTTCATCTAAATAAGCATAAATGTCTGAAAGCTGAACCCAGAAAAAATTCAAATTAAATGGGAAGTTTTGCTAGGTGAATTTTATTAACTGCTGAATCAAAGTGTCAAGAGAACTGTGGGGACTGTTTGCCTTAATTCCCTCAGGTACAGACTAGAAAGTATAATTTGATCAAACAAGTTTCTGGCTTAAACACACAGGCAATTGGTTAACATTTTAAGTGCTATCTCAAGCAGGAAATTATATTACTCTGTAATGGCATTCTTTGGTTTTAATATGTCTGATCAGCGGGTGGAAAAAAGAACAGAACATTTTTCTCTGTCACTGAAAAATTAAAATTCATTAGAATTTGATCTAGATAATAAAATAGTTTTTGTAGCTTTTCATGTAGTATTTTGTTGCTGAAGGAAAGCAGAATTTCTGTATTTCTGTAAAGACAGTCCTATTTCATCAAAAGCTAATGTCCAAGTATAAGTATCTCGTGTGTGCATGCATACTCTGTATTTTGAAAATGCATTTCAAGAAATGATGTAGCAGTGGATTGTTGAATATCTGATAGGTTAAGATCAGGAAGAGATGGCTGAAGCTCCTTGGTGAAAGGTGTATAGTGTTTATTTACCACCTACTGCTGTTCTTTTGAAACACATCTGTGAGCAGAATATTCTCAAGAGATGTTTACAAAACAAGCCAAGAGCCCTTCAGCCTTTTCTCTGTGTTCTGGTGAATAAGTTAAATTTCCTCTGTGTTTTCCTATCCCTCTTGTAACATAAAAATAATCTGAAATCCACAGCAATGCAGAAAGCTGGGAACCTGGCAGCCCAAGTATTCTTTTAGGAAGAAAATTGCGCCTGGAAAAAAATCTTCTCATGCTGGGAAACTGTGCTGTCTTGCTGGAGTGCTGGGAGCCTCTTGTGACACTTTCACATGCAACTCCTAGATAACATCTGCTTATTGCTAGAGAGTCCCTCTTTAAGTCCTCAGCTTTGTGCAGAGGTGGTTTTTTTTTTTTTTAACATGTTTCATCTTGCTGGCCTTGGAGGTTTTTATTGACTCTGCCTTTATTGAAGCACACAATGAATAAACTGCTTTTGCTTAGATGTGATTCCTTCCTTACTAGTGCTGCTTTCAGGAGCTTTTCTGTTCCTGCTTCAGGAATAGGCCCTGTGTTGAAGATCAATAGTGGAATTCCTTATTGGAAATGAAAAAGCTGTTACTTAAAAGGAAAATAGAATAACAAACAATCATCTGATACTTTTTGTGGTGCCAGCTTTAATGGCACCTCCTGCCTGATAAAAATAACATTAATTATGGGCATCTGGGTTTAAAAATACCAGTCTAGAGATCACTTTTCAACTCTGGACTTAACTAAGTGTAGACTTTATATTGCACTTAATGTGAATTTCATCTTGTTAGTAAATTTCTGTTTGGAAATGATAAATTACTCAAAACCATGCTATTTTCTCTGAACTTCTGAATTACTCTAGTTTTAAACATGGATTGTCTGCTTTACTATAACCTTTATTATTGAAAGATGATAACAAAGGATTGGTTTCCTTCATTCTAAATGAAATGGAAGTAGGTGCAATAATTTTCATGTAGTGTTCTCTTTAGCAAATTATATATTTCATTTACCCATTTTGTTTATCAGCGCTGTTTTGTAGCTTGCTGAGTATTTTCTGCATCAAGGGTATAAAAAAAGCAAAAGAAAAAGCACTAGAACCAAACAAAAAACCCCTGCAACACCCTTCCTCCCCGACAAACAAGGAAAAATTCTGAAAACCTTGATCTAGACTAGAAACACTGAAACTTGCCAAAGCGCCATGAGAAGTGGAAGATACAAACCCAAAGGAACGCAAACTTAGCTGTTTGATGTCTTAAATCAGTACAGGGCTATTTTTTTTAAAAACCAAAACCTCCCAACCAAACAAGCCTTTGACTTCACTGCATCTCAGTTATTTCTAATTTATTCACCCAGGACCTTGGTTTTGTGCAACTAAAGAACTTCAGGGCTGTGTTACGGTGGTGTATCTTAACTACAGGTTGAGCATGACCTTCAGGGCTCTTTTTGCAGGTCTGTAAATACCGCAGGGAGGTATATAATTTTATGAAGATTGACTTGGAAGGAAGCAGTGCATCGGTCCCAGCTCTGCTGGCTTAGCCAGGCCCTGATGCTTCCTTGCAGATATGAGCCACTTTGCCATACTGTAACCTCTGATCGGGTAGAAAACCGCGTGACGCAACTTTTACCATTGGAGTATGGAAAGCAATGTTTCTGGGACCTTATAAAGGTTTGTACTAATGGTGCAGACTTGGAACACTGAGACTGATTCATGTTCTGTACATGTACCTGCTGTTCCTATTTGTGTACAGAAAAAGCTCCAAACAGAAATTGCATAGGCAATGTGCAGGTAGTGATTTGTGAAACAATTCAAGGTCATAGATTTTCCAGGAGAGAATTTGATTGCTGAAGTAATTATTAACTTAGTATTAGGAGATTTCTGATGTGTAGGATGAAAAGGAAGATTTGGTTCTGTGTAAGTGAAAGGGTGTATGGTACATTTTCTTTTTGAAGAGGCTGCTTCAACTGGTGAATCAACTCACGGTTGCATTGTCTGTCCATCATTCTTTGAAAAGAAAAGGTTCTAGTGACTAAATATTCTAGTGACTCCTTTTCCATGGATTAATCACTGTTTCAGTATGCAGTTGCCTATTGTGTTGTTGCAGTTTAAGAATACTTTAGATGGTGCTAAATAGTTTAAGTTACAGCTCATAGTGAGTTGTTTTGTTTTGAATGATTTGTAAAAGGATTTAATGTGCTTTTATTTGACATATGGTATAGAAAATTCTCTTTTACTGTATAGGAAAAAATATATCAAACCAAAAAAAATTTACAAGAACACAAGCTGTTTCAGTAGTTGATTTTGATGAAGACTGAAATTTTTCCCCCTGTGCTTTTGACCATAGTATATCTGACTTGTTGGCCGTTAAGTATAATGATCTTCATAAAGTTTAAGACTGATATTTCTTTTCCTGCAAGTCATCTATCCACTGAAGATGCAGTGTACTGGAAAAGGGTAGTCTTCAACTTCAATCCTTACTGATTTTTTTTTTTTTTTTAATTAGTGAGTGGAACAACTCTTGCTCCTTGGGCATTAGTGTCTGCACCTACTGGCAGAATTAGCGTGGCATAACTAAGAAACAGCTGTGAGAGAATCCATGGCAGCTAAAGCTCCCAGTACTTGATGTCCTGTAATTCCAAAACAAATGCAGTGGCAGTCTGGATCTGAATGTGATAACAGAAAGGAAAAATGGATTGGACTGCCCTGAACTGATGCCTGCCATCTTACTATTGTTGGCTACTAAGAGCATTGTAGTCACACACACCCTCCTCCACTCCCAAAATGATCTCCATGGTACATTTCTATCACATTTTCCCCACTGTGTTTAATCTGGAACTTCCATCCACTTATCATTGCCTCTTCACATACAAGGCCATTCGTAGTATGTCTATGGGACTTTAATTTCTGTTGCTGAAGAGATATTTTAGTCAAAATACCTGGTGATATTTATTAACTTTCAAGTGCTGCTGGAGACAGCAGAGGAGGGCATAAGTCTTCTGTCTTTGGTAATGTTAATGTGGTAACTAGTAAATATTCCAAAACATCCTTTGATCAGAGAGGGAATAACCTGTGAATTTCAAAAGGTGGAATTTCACCTTTCCTATGGGCCCTATATCTTTAACTCTCCTGGTCACAGCAAAGTCATGCCATCAACTCTGGGCTTGTTATTTGCTGACAGACAATGATATTCAAACCAAGCATATGAAATGGCTCTGTAAATTCCAAGCAGACTTTCTCGCTTGGAATTGTTGCTCCTGCGCACAGTGGCATTCCCTGTGGTTCCCTAGAGCAGGGCCTCCTCCATGGGCTCTTGCTGGCTGCAGGAGCCATCCCTGCAGTGACGGGGCTGTGCTCCTGACTGGAGACCCAGATAGAGGGCTCAGGCAGAAGCTACTGTTGCAGTCAATGTCAGTTCAGATGGAAAGGACTTGAATAGTGACTTTTCTTATTTTGAGATGACTCCAGACAATCATTTGTTGTAAACACAAGCTTGCAGAATCTTGAGAGTATAAAAATGAAGCATTTTGGCATAACTGGTCCTGGGGTGGAACAGGGAGTAGGCAGTGTGCTCATACTTGAAGGACCTTGACCCAGAGGCTGTGGTTTTGCTGTGCTATTTTGACAGCTTTATTGACTTAAGGAGTGCAAATCAGTCTGTCCCTTGTCTCTGGTTGGAGAAGTGCTCCTGTTGAGTATAGCTAAGATGGGAGCTGGTTCCAGGAAGTGCAGCTAGGGAACTGAGGTTACTCTCGGTTTCACAGGTGCTGAGATAAAGGCATGTTTCAGCACATCTGAATCAGGGCAACTTCTGACCAACATAGTATATAAAAAAACCCCTCCCTTTTCCTTCCCCCCCTCAACTTGGCAGCATTCTTTACTAGTCTGCTTATAACATGCAAGTGAGCCTGTGTGAGTGAATTAAACAGAACAAGCAAAGCTCCTCAGGGGAGGACTCCTCACCTACTTCCCCTGCTCTGGCGTGATGTCCCTCCTATGGGAGAAGTCCTTCAGAAACTTCTTGAGCATGGGACCTTCCCACAGGCTGCAGCTCTTCACAAACTGCTCCAAGTCCTGCCAGCAAGCATGCTCCACTGTGGGCTTCTCACTCCACATACTTTCAGTGGGTCATCCATGTCCTTATGTCAAAGTCCTCAAGGATGTAGGTTTCAAATAGAATAACAGTCTTACCCTGCGTAAAGACAAGCTTAAGTCCGAAGATGAGAGTCTGATTTCTTTGTTTTACTTGTTTTCTGTGGATAAACTTTGGCTTTATGGCTTGAAAGGGCCAGAAATCTGCTGTCACTGCCTGTTGAGTGTGCTTGTTGATATTGATGCTCTGCGGTCTGTTGGGCCTCCCATCTTAGAAGTGGAAACTGGTGAAGTACCTTTCTCAGCTTAGTAGACTGGTGGAAGATCATCTGTAACTGGTAGACTCTGACATAAGTTTAAAAAACTCTAGGTCTCTGTGAAAAGAAAGCTTTTCCCTTTGAGGGGGAGCAATTTTTCCAGCAGGCTTTATAGAGTTATCAAAGTAAATAGATGTTAAATGTATTTTGTATAGAAGGGTGGTCATGGCAAGTAATATTTTTAGTGTTCATATGCTATAGTGAGGATGCCTTTGGAGTCAGGAACACACTACCCCTTATTCGCAGGCCCTGTTTAATTCCTGGTGGTCCTAAGGCTAGTTGCTTGGTCAGAAGGATTCATGTTATATATCCCCTGATATTAGTGCCTGTCCTCCAGTGCAGTGTCTGTGCTGGGTGTTTTGCTGTGGTTCATGTATGCTTGTTAGTTGAAGGTTTTATAGTTTCACTTGAAGTTTGTTTGTGATTAATGTTTTGCCACTTTTCACTTTAAGGGGAAAATATTTTTTTCCTTCTTATAGAGGTCTATTGATCAACCTTTCCTTATGAGAAGTAAATACTTTTTTTCCCATGCAGCTGCTGTGCTGGGTGATTCCTGTTAGAAGACTGGTGAATCAAATGTGTTAAATAACAATTGCAGTAGTGTTGCTGCAGCTGCTTTGGCAATGTGTGTTCTCTTCATACCTTCAAACTGATGTGCTTATCTGTGTAGGGGCAGCACCTCACTTGCTGAGAAGGAATAGTGTCTAGTGTAGGTGAGGGTGACAACGAAAATTCTAATTATTTCATGTTTGCTAATTTCCGTTTATTTTCTGCCTTTTTTTTTTTTTTTTTCTGGTTCAACTCAAAGTTCATTTTTCCTGGTTGAAAGCAATAAAGACAAAAGCCACAAAGGAGTCATCTCTCAGGAGAAAAATATGTGACTTGTTTCTAAACTACCAATGCATACATTTAATCCCAAATTATGAGAGAGAAATCTGGGCAAAATAAGATGAGGGATGAGGGAATTTAAAGCAATGCCTTCTCCTGTACTTGTAGTTCTCTTCCAGTACTTGCTTGACAATACCTCAGGTTGCTGCTGCTTGAATATATTGTCCTACTGAGTGTATTCAAGAAGTACATCATGTGAGGATTATTCTGTGGCACTAACACATCTGTAGGGATGCTAGGACAATAAAACTAGTATGTGGACTTAGGAATTAATATATTAATGGATTAACTGTTTATTCTGTTACTTCCAAGTTACATACACACTTGTACATAATTTATCAAGGTTTTTATGTATACAAAGCATAAAAAAGCCTCTGAAATGTCTGCTTAACATAATAGAAGTTATTTTTTGATCAATAATCAGTTTAAGCATGTTTGACAAACCTTGTCTTTAAATGAAATGCTTCTAGGCCATTAGGGAAGCTTTCATGTGGTGGCAAAGACGATGAGAAAACATATCACTTGCAGTAAGAAGTAGTGCCACGGTACTGAAAACACAGTCTCAACTTAGTGATTAAATAGTGTTTGTTCCCACAACTCCCGCTTTGCAGCGCTCTTGCATTTATCTATTTAATGTCACACAGTGCTGTTGCTCAGTTAGAGGCTGCAAGGGAATGTAGCCAGACTGCATACCTCCAAGAGAATCGAGAGGCCTGGAATGCTCCGTGTGGAAAACAGTGTTTGTAATACAAAGACAGGATCCTACGTCTTGTGGCCCTGGTGTCCTTGTATTTGCATCGAGGCCCCAGCATGGCTCAGTTCACTGCAGCAGCAGTGCAGCTGATGTGACTTGCATTATTATCAGGTACCTGATTGCAGTCTCTGGATGGATGGAGGGCAGGACGTGAGGAGCATAACAATGTGTGTGTGCTGCTGCTGCTGCTGTGTGATAGTCATCTGTGATGAGGACAGAGGCTCGCTCAGAGCTGCAGAAAAGTTTATAAGGACACGCTCAAACTGCTTTGTGAAATTCTGATTGCTGCGGGGATTTTGGACTCTGATGTACTGCCCGCTTGTCCAGAAGGTGTTTTGACAAACATATTTAGGCTGTGCAGAACCAAGAAGGTACAGAGCTTCAGTTCTGAAATGGAAGATTTCTTCTGACAGAGACTTGTACATAATTTGAGACAAATTTTGAGATTCCAAGGCTAAAGTAGTCCAAGTGTTGGATTCCAATGTGGTATTTCATGATTTTTCTTTCAAAACTTTTAAAATTTCTGGCATAACTGTGTCAATAACATTTTGTGACAACACTTCTGACTTTGTGTACAATGCTGTGGTAAATTGTTCAAACATAGGATCTTGATTTTCTGTTTATTGATCACAAATCTCTGTGGTTTTACTGCTTTCAGTGGAGTAATTCCTGGCCCATACTCACTGCAGACTGTGCAGTGTGGTATTCAGAAAAATACTTTTCTAAACTGAATGCAGTTGACAAAGTACATTTTTGGAACACTTAGGGGTTAGTAGAAGAAAAATCCTGACATAAGATCTTTGCCTCGATATTCCTTTTGGGAATGAAGACAACTGGATAAATAAAGAAAAGGAAGGAAAAGAGAAGAAAATATGTCATGGGCTTTATATTCAGAGCAGGAAAAGCTTTTAAGATGTGTAAAGCAGCAGAGCAATGCCTCAAACTCAGATGTATAGAAGCCCTTTCTGTAGTGGAATGTAGCATGCACTCTATTGGCCCAGGGGTGCCAATCAGTGAAGGATATTGCTGGCTTCTAAATTGGTCTCTCAAACACGTATTTAAATCAGAAATAACTCACTGAGCAGAGGGAGGACAAAAAATAACCAAGTTGTAGTTGCGAACCATTTGCAAAGTTTCTCTCAGATGCTAGATGTGCATTGCCAATCCCCTTGTATCTCTTGTATGAGCTGACACAAGAAATTATATTAGATATTCAGAATGTGGAACAGTCATCTGATAGGAGGAAATAAACTTTTTAGTGTTTTGTTTTACTGTGTTATATTAATCACTGTAAATTATTGAAGTGCATCTTTTGTAATGATATGCTATAAGACACTTTTATTGCTGTTTTAAGTACAGCAGAATACAGGTGACAAGTTTCCATCCTCTTTATCTTGTTAAAACTTTATTTTAAGTTATGTTCAAGTGCTGTCTGGGCCTGTGTACCAAGAGCAGTGTTTTACCTGCTAGCCTGAAAATGTAAAGGAGAAACAGAATTGCTTATAAGGATTATGATTATGCAACAAATAGTGTGGATCATGCGTTAGGACATTGTCAAAGACAGCGAGTGTTGAAGATGATGTGCTAATGAACGAGATTTGGCATAGCCCTTATATCAAGATGGAAACATTGGAACGGGACTATGAAATCATAGCAGTCGTACTACAAGTGTTCCTTGTTGGGTTTATAATCAATTTCTTTCTGTTATTCTAAGCAAGACTTTTTTTCCTCTGAGTCATTTGCTCTCAGGTGTTTTCAATTCTATCATTTTCATGAAGATTTTGTAGTTGCCACTTGAGGAACGTGACAGTGTTTGGCCTGCATTACATCAGGAAAAGGAGAAAGCAGTCCTGTCATGTAGAGATGTTTCTGTCATGATAACTAAGTGACTGGTTTGGTCTGCAGTATAAAGTTTGCAGGTCCATTTGATAGTATGTATTTAACATTGGTTTGGTTTGTTTTTTTCTCTGATAAAATTGGAATTTTCACTTTTAGAGGTGGAGCAAAAGAAAGCATATCCATAGGCTTGAGGAAAGAGGTTTCTTTCTAAGATTTAGCTGGTTTTGGGGTTTTTTTTTCCAGAATTGCATTGTTATTTTGTTCAGAATAGGCTGAACAAAACTTCACTTAATTTTGGAGGAGTTAATTTTCAGATCTGTTGTCAAGTGCAAGCTGTGTAAGACTACAATGGCTGTAT
Source organism: Donacobius atricapilla (assembly GCA_013397315.1). NCBI lineage: Eukaryota > Metazoa > Chordata > Aves > Passeriformes > Mimidae > Donacobius > Donacobius atricapilla. Next base: position 991,622 of record WBMY01012014.1, read on the forward strand.
TTTTGAACTCCTCCAATTATTGATTGTACTGTATTTTGAATAATTTGTAGAAAACCCAAAGTTCTGTTCCTTTGAATGGGGCAGAGCTAGTACACCTTTTCCACTTGTAAAAGTATACTGTATTGCAGCAAGCTCCCTGGATCATCCATTCTCTGAACTGTCCTTTGTGAGCTGCTCTCTGATTCTTTGTTGAATTATTTATGTCTTGATTTCAGCATCCTCCTTGGACAAGGCACTGTAAACTCCAGGACTTCTGTTGTCACATTCATAGTGACAAAGTGCAGGATAAAACCAAGTGAAGCTTTCATAGTGAAATGTGAATTTGCATTCTAGTAAAAGAAAAAGAAATGTCAGTATATTAGGGATATGAAGAAAACCACATTCAGTGGAAGAAATTTTTAATTTCTCTCTGTTGGATAGAGCCTTATTTTATTTGTAAAAACCATCTAGTTTGTAAAATAGTGTTTCAGCAGAATGTCTTGTTCAAAATTAAGATGGGGCATTCAGACTCTTCCTGGTGTTTTCTCTTTCTCAGTTTTTACCTAGTAAATTATTTATGCTGGCTCTCAATGCTTCTGTCTATGCTGATGAGGCAGCATTTAAAAATAAGCTAATAAATTTCTTCAAATGGGATAACAATACATCCAAGTCTAGCAAAGTGTTCAAAATAGGTGGTCCCAAGTATGGGCACAGACTTAACCTTATATCTAAATTAAACTGGTAATCAGAAGATGTATCATGCTGATAGCTGATGAGAAACCAGGTGCAATTGATTGTTTTGTTTTGTCAGTGTAGACTTATCCTCTATTTTTAACTTACATGCAAAGGGAATTTCTAATTGTAGTAAGAGTAAAGCTCTGATATTTCAAAAATTCAATACTATGCTTGATCAGTGTTAGATACTTTTGAGCAGGGCACTCTTAATGTTACAATATCAGTTATTCACAGAGTGTTTTGAGAGTACGTTACCTTTGCTGCAATGTATAACACTTCCTGTGTTTTAAAAAAAGTTACTGATTAGAAAAATTAGATAAATTCCTATTTATTTAGCTAGCGTGGTAATAAGCACCTTTCTGTAACTCACTACTTCAACTGACAGGCAGAAAGCAAGAATTCATCAAGTAACTGAAACGTTTTTCAGTTGCAAAGTAATTTTTAATGAGGTACATTTTGTCTGCTAGGAAGAGGAGTGAGGAAGGAAAAATAGCAAGTGCAATATACAAAAGGATCTTTGTGTTCCTAATACTGGCTGACAACAGAAGCTTGCAAAATAAAACCAAATCTTTTGCAATGGAAATGAAGTGCATGGACAAAGAAGAGACCAAGGGTGGATTGGAAAGCAAATTAAGTCAAGTCATGTAGTTTCGTTTGTACCTGCTAAAAATTAGTCCTTTTACTTGAGAGTTAGTAACAAGTTGTATGCTTCAAGAATTACAACTAAACTGATGTGCTCTGTTTGCATTGGGAAAGCAAAGAGCAGAAAAGCCATCTCCTCAATAGTACTCTTTTTCAAATCTGGGCGTTAGTTGAGACCTTTGGGAGTTGGTTCTTTGGCAGGGCAAGCCAAGTTGCAGCACAACAGAGTGGTAGAACAGGCTCCTTGAAGGGATTAGAACAGATGTGTCTGCTATCACACTGCAGATACTCTTTAAAGAGCTGTAGCTTTGTGAAATTGTGGGAATTTCTCCAGTGTCTTCATAGTATTCCTGGCAGAGCAGTTGTATGGAAAAACACGCCAAAAAAAGCAAGCGTCCATAAAGGAGCCAGGGGAGTCCTTCACCTTTATTTGAATGAAGGGAGAGTCCACTGGGGCACATTTCTGCAGGGTTTTCCCACTTCAGATTTCAGAGGGCACGGCTAAACTCCCAGCTGCACTTTGCCCTCTTCCTATTCCTCTTTGGCTGAGGTACCAGGAAGGTACAGGCTTCCCAAACTGCCTACCACATATTCAACTTGTCGTTTTACCCCAGAATTCTGAATTTCAGGCTTGAGCAGACCCACTTGTCTGTTTCAGGAGTCAACCTGCTGCTTGAATTTAGTAGAGACATTAAGCCCCATTTCAAAGACGTTAACACCCATACCTTCACCCACAGAATTGTTTGTAAAGACTTTGTCACATCCTCCCTATCACAGTGAACAAGGACTGTTCACTGGTTTGCTACTTTGCTGTTTCCTTGGCTGTGAGACAGAGATGAGGCTGTCTGTGTTTCGTTTGAAAAAACAGTTGCAAATTTCTGCAAGAAGAGGCTGTGTAAGTTCTTGGCTCATATCACTTTTGCATGGTGTACTAGAGAGGGACTACTCCCAAATGTGGTCTTGTGTTTTCCCTTGAATTGAGCGGTCCTTTCTGCAGCAGTTAGCTAATTTTTGGGAAAGCATTCTGTCTTTGTGTGCATATGTAGCATTCATGCTTGATTTGGGTTTTTAAATGATGCCGGTCTTGCAAATTATTGTGACAGATACACATTCTGGTTTATGAAGAAATAAACCTGTTAAATTTGGCTGTACCAGATTTTCAAAGCTCTAAATTTCTTTTGGGCAAAAAAAAAGTAATTGGGTCAACTGAAATGTGGCTTAGATGTGTGTTTTTTCAAGTGTGAAGTCTTTTATTAACACAAGGTAAGATTTTTGAAGCAACCACAGTAATTCAGTCAAGCAGTATCTGCATAATCTGTTTTAATGGTTTCAGGTCTTTTGTGACTCAGTTTTCTTGCATAAAAATTCTAGGAGTACTGATGAAGCTCAGTGTTCTTATTTTGGCACAACTGTACCTTCTTGAAATTGCTCTTTTTATCTCAACATAGTAATAACATGACTATTTGTGTGGTATACGTGGATTGGTCTGCACTGGCTCTGTCTGTTTTTAAATGCTGTTTCCCTTTTGGTGTGCTGCGCTTTTGGATGCTGCAGCTGCCGGCCTTCCCTAAAGTTCTGCATTTTAATTCCTCTTTGTCACATAATGACCTCCAATGCAGCTGGCAGCAGGTTCTTTAGCCAAGTTGCAAGAATGAACAGGTTCTTTGAACAATTTTTCTCGTATACTTTCCAGAAACTAAGTATGTCATTGCCTTTTCTTTCCTGTTTTGCACTAGTGCTTCAGCATGCTGTGTGTTTCTAGTGGATGGTTTGTTTTGGTTTAGTTTTGGATTTTTTTGTTCTAAAACCTATTCTATTGGGCAATGTCTGCCACCCTAAATGAGGGCTGAAGTTGGCTAGTCTCTCAAATTTCCTATATTTCTAAGTGATTAATTTTTGCAGATGGTTTTGCTCAGAGAACAGCAGCTGGTTCCTGCGTCTCAGAACATTAGTTTGACTGCTGAGCTCAGATTCATTGAATAGAAATATTAAAACTTTCTGCAACTGGCTTTGAACAAGGAGTTTAACTTTGCAGATGGGAGTTTAGTAGGAATCCCAGAGGGTAAGGTTTATTTTTGAAGAATAGTTGAGGTCAATAAGAACAATCAGATAATGAATTTAAAGTATTTCCTTCAAGATACCAGTGTATTAAACTAGGATATTCTGTGATATGAATTATTACTCAAAATATAATTTCTTTTTCTATGAACTACTCCCATGCCTGTGTTCTAGGCCCAGACTTCTCTTCACAGTATTGCTACATGGCCTTCAAAGGCCCACTTGTTGATCAAGCTCTTAAACCCCATGCCTTATATTGTAACTGAGGTTCCTTGGGCTGCAAGCAGATACTCAATAAACACTTTTTGTGTCACCTTACAACAGGATATCTAGATCTGATTCTGTCTTATAACTGGTCAGTTGAGAAAAATGGTTGTAGTACCCTCCTTTGAAAAGCCTTAGATCATTGAAATCAGTTTTGGAGAGTAAGCTAATATGGTGCTGAAAACTCTGAAGCTCTCTGATTTAAAACTTGATGTCTGCCTAATTCTAGTCTGCTACATTTAGGGGTGTTTTTTTTTTCAAACAGCAGATTGTTTGCTTGGACAGGAGAATTTCATGGCAAATAGAGGTGATGTCTCCAGGGGATAGGAGCTAAACAAGTGTGGTAGATACTTGTTTACTTGTGGTTGTGAATACATGAAAATAAATAGCCAACACAGTGGGACAAAATCTTATTATTAAAGACATCATAAGATGCGATAACTTAAAAAAGGAATAGTTTAAGGTTGTATTAAGAAGTATTGCTTAAACTGCATGAACACATTGAAAGAAACTGCCACCAAGTCTTTCCAACAAACATCTTGCTGAGGTTTTCCTGAGTTCAATAGAGATGATTTTTAGTGTTTTTATTTTCAAAGAGAAATGTCTTCATGGTGGAAAGAACTTTTTTTCTGAGACTATGACACCTTACAGTAGATGGTAGGCTTGCCTTGAAGCAGAAGTAAATAACCCTAATAGAGGACATAAAGCATTAAATTGTTGAGTGTCAGTCCTTTACCACAAAGAACACAAAAATTCATCTTGCATGCTGTAGATAAAACTGAAGCAATAAGCTGGGCTTTTTTGGACACATGCACCCCAGACTGAACTAGAAATAAAGAATACTTCAGAGTTGTTTTATCGTTCATTTAAGGGAACAAATAATTCACTGCAGAGGAGAATGAACTTCAGATAAGAGCCCTGACAGTGATATAGTATGATATAGCACATTACCACTTTTTTTTATAGCATCTTTGGTGAAAATGATATCTCAAAGTCTTTGTGTGGTTAGATAATACAGATATAAAGTTAAATGGTAGCAAGGAGAGAGAAATTAAGACTTTTAAGGAAAGAGGGAACAATCGGTTTCTAGACAGCATTTAGAAGATAGATGGTATATCAGTATGGCAGAGACTTTTTTTTTTTAAAGCAACATTTTTCTAGATGTGGCAGGTAGAGTGGGAAAATATCTATTTAAGGAATGGCAGGCAGAGAAGTGCATGTGTAAACAGACTGCTGAAGTTTGCTCTTGCTTTCCAGCACCCACTTGGTGGTGCACAAGCTGACTTTGGAAGTTATTTACATGAGTTTCTTCCCTTAGACCTAACTTCATTGGGTTATATTTGTGCTTATTGGAGTTAAATCATTCCTGACTCATGTTGATTTCAGTGAAGTAAAAGTAGACCGTTTTATTCATGTGCCTCACATTTCATGGTGAGTTTTAGCTTTTGCTTCCCTTCCTCAGCTTTTTGGTAAATTTCCCTACAAGATTGTCCTGGGCAAAACAGTCTTGGAATTTTTTTTTTTTACTCAGTTTGTTGCTGGTTAATATGATCTGCATTTGACACCTGATACAGACTATTCTATTCCTGACCTGAGGATGTTTTTTAGAAGCTTTTGCTCAGCATGACACTGCACTGCATGTTGGAGAGCCTCTTCAAAACAGAAGGTGGATTGAACTGTGAAATCTGACTTAGAGAAAAATGTGAACATGTTAGAGAGGACTTTACTTACCCTGCTGTTTCTTGTCTCTTTAATTTGATCCTGAGTCGAGTATACACCACAAAGGCCACAGTGAACATGATAATAGCCTTTCAAGCTGTGCAAATGTGTGAAGTAAATGCAATGTGTGAATGGTCAGGATGTGCGCAGTATTGCCTTCTGTGGTGGGCCAGCTGGTCTGTGGCTGCAGCTGCCCAGAATGTCTGCTGCTCACTTAGCTGCAGAGTTCAGGTTGTGTGGGGTACCCTCAGTCCTGTGTGTCCATTTCCCTGCTTTGTACTGGGTAGGAGCTTCCCTGCTTCTGTGCGTAAACTTCCATCTGGAAGGCTTGTCCCAGAATGGGTTCTTGCCCCCGGTGCACAAGAGGCCAATCCCTACGCAGTCAAGGTATTTGAACAGAGATTAGCCAACCTTTGTGTGTGAGGTACCAGTGTCTTTCTAAACCTACTTGCATGAGCTGCAGCCTTTCTGTTCAAGTCTTTGGAATGGATGCTTACTTGAAAAACAATTTCAGGAAAAGTTTTTCTTCTCTGTATCTTAATGTCACAGCTGCTCACTTCTTCAGTGTTTTACGAGAGTATCAGGACTCTGCACTTCAATCCTGTAAGGAATTCTCATGTGATTTAGTGGGAGGAAGAGTGAAGCCCAGAACCAGAGTGTATGAAAGAAAATTATTGTTGCTGCTCTTTTAAGCAGCAGAAGTATGATATTATGCTATTTCAAAGCTGTAAATCACAGTTAAATGTCCATGGACATGCATTACCTAATTTACAGGTGTTCATTGCTCACTGAAGGCTCAGTGTTGATAGTTTGGTGTCAAAAATTGTTAATGTAGAAATTCAGTTCCTTAATAAGATTACAGTGTTACAGCTGTTTCCCAATGTCTTAATAATGCAAAGGATATATCTATTACTGTTTGTTCATTTTCCTGTGTATACTCAATCCAATTCCTACTGAACTGGGAAATTTACTAGCATGTCAGTCTTGACATAAAAACTTATTCAGCAGTTCTATTTGAATATCCCATTCACTCAAATTTAGTAATAGTACTGTTGCTGCTTCAAAATGAATCCCCAGAGCCAAGCTGGCAAAAGATACCTGGGAGACATGAAACCAGGGTTTGTCTGGCTGATCTAACCACAATGTACTCTTTGACTGACATCCTAGTTCCATAGCCCTTGGGAGACACTGACAAGAGGGTGAACATGGCACACATTTTGTGGAGGTGATTAAATCAAACCTTTTGATGACAGTCTTGACAAACTAATAATGTGAGAATAAAAGGATCTTTTTCCTTTTACCTCTTATCTTAGTTTATAATAGGGCTCTCTAGATTCAAAAAGCAGAATGGGGTTTAGAAATTAAATTATTACTAAAATATTTTTTCTCCTGCAATTTCTTTCCAAGAATAAAAACTTAGGATAGAGTTGGGAGTAATCTTTAATGACAAATGGATTGAAACGACACCAAGATCATCTCATAACTAAAGGATATCTGTCCAGTGTTCAGCTATAAATCTTGACTGCTCCTAGGTTCTTTTTAGGAAATCAGCTGTTAATCTATCTAAACATTAACATTCTAGCATTCTAGTGATGACTGGACAGAGGGGAACCAAGTCACTGAGAAACCATTAACAAAAGATAACAATAGCAGATTGCTGTGTATATTCTGTTGAGTATTTTCTGATTTGAATAACACAAGACAGAGAGGGTTTGAGTGCTTTACCAAAATGAGTGAACAGTTGAAGGGATATAACATTTTTTTTGGTGGTGCCTGATGAATATACTCTCAATATGTGGTTCCTTTTATATTAGTACCGTTCCAATCATGCAGTCTGGATCATGTAGAAAGCTTTTAGATAATCTGTCCTTGTTTCAGTAGCTTTGCTGATGCTGGGATCAGCGTGAGAAGTGAAACGGTTAGCTGTTGGCACATGAACTATTGCGCTTTTTAGATCCATCTCCAAGCTACAGTGGGGTACTGCAATTGTCTTAACTTGTGTACACAGCTTTATGGACTCTGTAGTTATACCAATAAGGGTAGTACAGGTTCAGGAAGATTTTCTGTGAATGTCAGGGATTGAACATATGTCATTCCATGTAGGCTACCGTAAAGGATGCTTTTTGCAAGTTCTGCCCACAGGGGAGTTCACTATTGTTAGTGTAATTAAAAATTATCTAATTACTATAGGGGAATCTCTTAATACTTCAGAGCTAAACATCTAGAGAAGATTAAAGTACCTCGATGTATTTTCAAAGTTAATTTGAAGATCTTCAAAGGTTGTGCAAACAGGAAAACTCTTGATGTTCTATTAGTCCTTTTCCCTAAGTCCCTAGAGGTAATACTCTTTACTTGAGAAAATGTACCTCTCTTTGCCAGGTTCTCATAAGAATGATGGAAGTTTATCCCAAATTACTGGGGCTTTGTAAGTGAAATATTACTTAAGTGTATCCTAGCATAGTATATAAACATAGGCTACTCCTAAATGTCTATTATAATAATGAAGCTATGCTAAGGTTGTCTGAAAGGACTGAAGTTGAACTTGACAACCATATTTCTGATGTGATGACACCTCTGCTCTGGGGAACAGTCAGAATAATGAGCATATTATTGGTATCCTTGCGCAGAGGTTATCATTCTGTTGAAAAACTGTTCTTTGGGTTGGTTTTAGTGTGCTGATAAATGATTTCAGATGTCAAATCAGGATCCACATCAGAAAGTAATGGCTGAGCAGTCTCATTCTAGATCACTCTAAACAGTTTTCAAATGCTGAACTGTTTGAAATAGCAGAGTAGGATGATTGAAAAACAACCTCAGCTTGATGTATATACTGAAATGTAACTTATTTAAGTGACAATGAGAATGGCTAATATGTCTTTGTAAATTTGTTTAGCACTTTTATTCCTATTCCTAAATGTAAGTAAGTGTGGCTATCAAAACTTCTGTCTATAAATTCCGAACCCCAAATAAAGGATGTTCAAGGCAAAAGCGGAAGTGTGTAATTGATAAGGATAGGTGGACAGGTAGTGAAATTTAGGTTAATTATTGTGCATGTTCCTGTGCATCATTTGGAAGGGTCTTTTTCTGGTTCCCTTAAAATGGAAATATATAGTTAGCACAATAATTATTTTCAAGACTTACTAATTATTTGTAATGCACAGACTTAACTGGCATTTTCATTGATAGTGTTAAAAAAAATAATACTGCAAACAGTGTTTCATTCAGCTTGATGAACAACTAGGGGATTGCTTGAAATAGTATTTTTATGGAGTTGACTTAACTGGGAACAAATCCTAGGAGCAGATGTGTGATCTACATAGAAAAGCAGCCTCTCCCAGTGTTGGGAAGAATACAAAGTCTACCTCCATGTCTTGCATTAGAGTTATCTTCATTCTCTTGTTCAGGTTCTTATTGTCTCCTTGATCTCATGCAGGCAAATGAATCCAGCTTCTAAAGATGGGAAAATGACAACATTCCCCAAGGATGCAGAGAGGAGGGGAAATGAATGGTTGAGGGGAGCCACCTTGCAGTAGAATGCAGAGGGAGTTTTGGTTTTGATCACAGGGATGACAAATACAAAAGATAACATCTTAAGTGAGCTCAGAGGGAAAGATGACCTTCTTGTATAGAGGTAGTGAGTAGAACAGGTTTGTCTATAATCAATAGGGCATTGTCAGAATGGCTTGATTATACATTATTCCAAACATATCCCTTCACCATTTCCCCTAGTAAATTAATAATAGTTAGCTGACATAAGCCTTGTGGCCATAAAACTCAAGATTTCCCCTTAATAGGCAGATGAGGGACTCAGAAACAGCGTGTAGCCCATCTTCATTTTTGACCTTGCACCTAAAGAAAGACCAGCTAAAAGGAGGAGGGGAGCAGCCACTTTGGGACACTAATTCAACTTAATGCTGAGTATGGTTGAAGGTGTCTCTGTTGGCAGTAAAGTATATTCTCTGTAAGTTCTAGGAATAATGACATGTTGTAAATTCTTTTAATTTTAAAAGCTTGCTCAAAGGTAGAATTACTAGAAGCACTTCAGGTCTAGTGTGGATCTTGAATCTGGATTTTTTTTTAACCTACAGACTCACTAGGCAGCAGTTATTCAATTAGAGCTCTGGCTTTAAATGTATAACAACCTGGATACAGATTGTGTTACTAATGTGGAATCACCCAGAGCAGAAAGCACATTAATTATTTCTGTGGTTTGTAATTTTCCTTTGTAATACGTTTGGGTTAAAAACCCCCTAATTTTTAAAAAAATTTGTAGTCCTGTGCACTTACGTCTCTTTAGCGTGGAATAGAAATTCTACCCATACAATGGGTGTGTAGGGCAGTAGCAGAAAAATGAAATGTAACCCATTGTCATAGCAGGCATGGGCTTGCAGCCTGTGTAATTACCTATCTCTAGCCAGGCTGAAAAGAATCTGTAACCTCAGAGTGAACTCTAGCCCTGGACCTCTACACTAAGAGTAGAGAAATGCTGTGCTCCAGCAGTCATTTAGATGAAACACAACATCAGAATATACTCTCATAGGCTGATTTCTTCCTGAAGGCATGGACAGTGGTTCTTAGCTTATATTGGAAATGTAGTTCTCTACAGATTAGTTTTCTCAATGGGTTCTTCTAGGCTTTAGAGGTTACTCTTACGCTATTTTTTTAAAAAAAATTGAAGTATAATTTGCTATTGAAGGCAATTATGATTGTTGCTGTCTGAGAACAGCGATTTTTGGAGCCTACCAGCACATTAGATATTGCTGCTAATGCTGCATGTCCACTATCAGAATTCTCACTTATCCTACTTGTGCTGCATCCTAGTCTTATGTGTTCCTCTATGCCGTTTTGATAAAGGTACTATAAAATCTTGGTTATCAACTTTGCTTTGGTTTTGGGTAGACCTTTGTTCATCTTGTTTCTGTACCAGATTCCAGGGATCATTAACTTTGACTAGTGACAAAATCCATTTTCCCCATCCAGTGATCAAACCTTTCTATTCTGTGCAGTGCTCCTAAGGTGTGAAGGGCTTAAGAGGTAGCAGTAAATAATTCTTTGGATTTTCTTATGTGATCAGATGTGTAACCAGGCGTGTTTGCCACCAGCAGTGGCCTCAGCTATATAGAGAAATTTGGGTAGCCTCAACCAAAAGGGAGGCAGTTGTCCACCTTCCACCAGGGACAGATTTTTTTCTCCTCTGTGCAAGCCATAATGCTGGAGAGGCTATGAATCTGCTTCTATCAGTTCTCGGCAGCTCAATTAGGTGTTTGCCCAAGAGAAGGCATGGAATCCTCAAGTTTAAGGAAGTAGAGATTTGGGATGGCTCCTCCTGGGTTCTGCCTGCCTTTTGACCTTATAGTTTGTGAGCCACCTTTGCTTGCACTCAGGGAAATGCAAATATCTACTGAACTTCCACAATCTTTGCATAAGTGTTTTGAAGCAACACTGAGTTAAATTTTTGCAAGTAATAAGGGACTGTTATGGAAAGTATTTATTACTTACCTAATTTACTCTGGATTAGTGCTTTAATTAGCACTTATAGGGTGTTTTTTCTACAGCTTTTTGTCAGAACAAAAAACATTGCATGAGTTTTCACACAGTCTGTTTGCATTCAATCTGATGTACAGCTGTGATTACAGTTAATTGTGAACTATTTAAAAGAGTGAGCTATATAGGCCAAAGTTTTATGACTGATAAATGCTGAAAGTTAAAATCAGCAGAAAATGTATGTGCAAGTGACAGCTCCCTGTACCTACCATGGAGAGTGGTGATGATTAGATAACTCACAGATTAAGTACTTATATGTTTAACAAGTTTCCTGAACGAAGATCAACTTATTCATGCACTTCTGCTAAGCATCCAAAAGGATGGGTATGTCACAGTGAATGTAGTTTTAATGGTGGCATATAAAGCTTTTTGTTCAGGAAGGACCAGGGGGCAGCTTTCTTTCAAATGCAGGAGACTCTGCAGTAAGGAAATGTATCTGAATGTAATTCAATAGTTCTTTTACTTCTAGCACCAACCCCTGTCATAAATGCACTGCTGGGATGTAGAAGGTTAGTTTTTTTACAAGGTATTCATTAAAATATTGTTTTATGTTAGGATTTTGATGATGTTATCCACTGGTAGATCTTACCTTTAATATGTTCCAAATGAAGAAAGAAGAAAATTCTATGTTCATTAGCACTTAGAATTTAAAAGCCAGTAAAAATAAGTTCTGTTAGTCTCTTAAACAAAACCACTGCAACTCCAAGAGCTTGGTAAAGTATTCAGACCAACCTTACATTTAAATGGGAGCTATGCTCCTCTTCTGCTTCATTAGCCTGCCCCCTGCCAGACACACACAGTGTATTGGCTGCGGCCTGGGAAAGGCACCTGCCACCTACGGAGAGAGGGAAGCAATCACAGATAGCTGGGGCAGGGCAGTTCGTGTATGTGCCATTCTGTGCCAGCAAGTTGTTCTGTTTTTCATTAAAAGCTATTTTGAGACCTTCAAGTGGCTCTTATTTTTGTTTTGCAAAAAGACAAAAAAAAAAAAACTTTTGTTATACACGTTTAACCTAACAATGACCCATTGACCACACCTACTTTGTCCTAAAAGTCATAATTAATTGTGTGACTGATTACTGGAATCATCTTTGAATATGTTTTGTTTATTGAGCAGAAAATCCTTGCCTCTCTATTTAAAATATTGGTCCCTACTATTGGTCCCTACTAGAGGTGTAACAACTCCATAATGAGCAAGTCTTCCTTTTTTTTTTTTTTTTTTTTTTTTTTTTTTTTTTTTGGTCCTGTCTGAATAGCTGTGAAGAGTAAGTACACTTGCACCATTCCACAGCACGTCTTTCATAGAAGTAACTCAGCAGGGATGTTCAATTCTTTGACCTCTGACAATCCCTTAAACTTGTGTAAAAGAAGAAAAATCCAAATACGAATGTTCTCGTGGTGGATTTTTATAGCTGCTACTCTACATGTTTCAAAATGGTAAGTTCAGTTCTTAATTCTAAGGAGAGGATCAAGTGACAAGAGAAGTGAACTCTGTACTTAACTCGCAGCTACCTTCTGGAATAGTTTTTCCACAGCTTGACATTTCCCTTATTGTAAAATATATCACTCCTCATGTATTAGGCTCTTTTAATTTCAGAAGCCTGCTGGGATTGATGTTTCGTAAATCCATCTACATGTGTAATCCTTTCCTATTACTTGGATAAATACTTTGACTCCCTTGCTCCAAGCCAGAGAACTAGAAAAAAATGGATCAGTTCTTTCCATAGGAAAGGAAAAGGTCTGTCTACACACAGATTCAGCCATCTCTTTCTAATCTTTTAAAACTATACGACTGAGGAATACATTTGGGTTTGCTTGGGTTTTTTTAGTAGAACTGAGACAGAATTGGGAAATTATTTCTTGGAAAACCCCCAGCCTATAAAGTTACGGAGTATTTTGCTCCAGCTTCCAGGGATTTTAGATCTGTAGTGCAATTTTAATATGCAGACATCCTTGTCATCGCATTGTTGCTACAGGGTGTTCTATGCTTTCATCAGAAAGCTAACATCATTTACACCTGCCTGAGCTTATACATTTGAATTTCAGAGTGACTTTGGGGGTAGCTATGTATACAGGTTGCCAACTGCTGCACCAGAACTGTGGTAAATAATCTTCTCTGTAAGTGCTCACTGATTTGTCCTTATGACAATATGAACTGAAAACAGTCTCATGGTGTGTTGGAGTATAATCTGCAAGACCATTTTGTTCACGTCTATTGTAATACGGTATGTTCTAAAAATCCTGTCCTTCTCAGTACTGCTTTCTACATAATTTATGTGAACCCTACCCTAGATAAAAAATGCCAGAGACAAAGCAGACTACTCCATCACCTTCTTAACATTTTATATAGTTAGAATTTATCCTCAAATAATTAAGGTTAGTGAGGATTAAAAGTATATTTTCTGTTTGTGCCATCTTTGTTTTAAGGCTTATCTATCCATATATGTCCAGATTGGGTTTATCCCAGGTAAACTTATATTATTGCATGCTAGTTGATACGTAGCAGGAGTCTTTCTCTTCCAGGTTCTGGACAAGCCTATATTGGAAGAGAATTGGTGTCACGACTTAAAAAATCCACAACTAGACCCATCAACCAAGTTTTTCAAGTAAAAGGCTCAGATTGCCCCTTTCTCCTTGTGGGGTGGCACCAATACTTCCTGTACCTGCAGTGTGATGTGTAGAATGCTACCTGGGAAGAAGTACAGGAATGCTAGAAGGCAGCTAGAACTTTCCAGAGAACAGTAAAATGTAAAGGATCTTATTGCAGGGCATGTTTCAGATGTGCTTATGATAACCATATAAATGGCAAAGGAAATGGGGACATTACATCTAACATTCATGGAAAAGGGGATCATGTCCCTCCCAGTCACCACCATCTAGTGTTGCACACTTGAATTATGTGGTGTGTCCACAAGTTGATTATGTGCTGGTTTATATACATCTCTGAAAAGGGATTTGATTTTTGTAGATTCTAGTTTTCACCTGTATTAATATTTGGGCTTGTTTTGTCTGGGGTAGAATTAATTTTCTTCACAGCAAGTAGTATGGGCTGTGTTTTGGATTTGTGCTTGAAATGGTGGAAATGGTGTTGATAGTATAAGAATGTTTTTTGTTACTGCTGAAAAGCAATTCCTCAGAATCCTTTCCTGCTTCTCAGCCCACCCCACCAGAAAGCAGGCTGCAGGCACAAGAGGCTGAGGCCACAACATCTGACCCCAATTTTTTGCTAAAGGATGATACATTCCATTTATTCTTAGGAGATGCTGTAAACCAAAGAAAACACAAGATGAATGAAGATATACGTTTTATATTTATTGAGTATAACACTCTTGCCAAAAGATGTCGCTTTTCTAGACAACCTTCTATGCCGCAAAGTGACAGTAATTAGGATTACTGTAATAAAGGGGACCCTGAAGAATATTAAAATGAAGCCTGTGCTAAAATATGCCTAAGCTTTATAGATCAGACCTAGCTAGCACTTTGAATATCCTTTTGGAATGAGAAGAGTCCTGTAATATATAAAGCATCAGCTTAAAATTGCCCTCTGGGGAGAGAATAAGCTTGGATGTTTTGGTTTTGATTTTGATCTCTGTAAGGCAAAATGCTATGGGCAAATATGGAATCTGATATGATGCTTTGGGCGATAACACTGTACTATTTTATCAAAAATTGGTTTTGCTTTTCTGTCTGTTGTGTCCACACACTACAGCCCCCTGCCCACTACACTTGGAGTTTGACGAGAATGTTCTCCCAAAATTCATGAAATTGGAAGTAAAGATTTCAAAATCAAGATGTGGCTTTATCACAGAAGTATTATTCATCTCAAGGTTGCAGATGTTTTTCCCTTGCAAACAAGGGGTTAAACTTCATAGGAAATTTGGCTGTGAATTTGGACGCTGTAATCTAATTGGATTTCATTTCATGTGCACATTAACATAAGCTCTAAGTGAGTCTGAAGCAGTCTAGCTGATGGATGGCTTTTCTTCCAAAGGTGGCACATTGCCACTGGTGCCAGACTCCTGAATGCACTAGAGGAGATTTAGCAGGTGCAATGTTCTTGCCAAAGGCTTGGAATACCTGCTCTGTCTGGCTGAAAAAGAATGGGTGTCTCCATGTTATATCTTGTGGTTTCTAGCATGAGTCCTGTGACAGTTATGTTTTTTAAATATGACATACAAAATATAATTTCTTACCAGGTACTGAATTTTCTCCTGAAGTACAATTAATGGCTGAAACTACTCATTCCTTTATATATTTTATTTGCTATCAGCATTTTCCACTTGGCTGGTTTCGTCACAAAATAGGCAGACAGAATAAAGCCAGGAAATGGTAGCCAAATTGGCAATATCCTGAATCCACAGCCTGCATCTTTTACATCTGCCTTGAACTTTCATGACATCAAAAGTTGTATGTGTGCTGTCTGAAAAATTATGCCATTTTCAAAGAAAAAAAGATTAAAAACCTTCTGGAGTTTATTGGAAGGATGTGCTTATAAAAGGTCCTTGACTTGATACCATTGCAGTTTGAAAACAAAACCACAAACACACTCCCCCTCCCCAAAAGAAAAACCAGCTAGACAAACACCCTCTCCCCATCTTTCATCCCCCCAATTTCTTTTCTTTGCTAATTTAGGTATATTCATATGGCATCAGTTGCCAGGATTAGGAAGGTGAAACTGTGAAAATTGTCACTAATATTACTATTGGAGGCAAATTCAGCTTATCATCACTCTTGGCTGTTTCTAACACTAGCTGCTGATAACTGAATTTCCACTTCTGGTAATTTACTCAAACTGCTTACTAATGCAAAGCCAGTGAGTCCCTAGATTTATTGATCTGTTGGAGTAAACCTCTTATCCAAACATAGAGAAATAATGTAATGTGAATTTTTGCATCCTATTCTATTGTGTATATAAGGTTAACATAATTTTCCTTGTTGCTAACTATTGAGCAGAGAGGGAGACTACCAGAGATATGGTTAGGCATTCATAGCTGATTTGGCTGTGTTACAGTCACAACTTGTAATCTGAGTATCTGTGCACTTCGGGCTTGAAGATGTGCTAATGTTTCTTCCAAGGAATGAGTGTGTGGGATTTTTTTTTTCTATGTCCATAAACAGTAAAATGGTGAAGATCTCTGCCTGTTTGCTGATGATTTGGACTTGAGACTTATGATGTTCCCATGTATTTTCTAGGTAATTTGGCTGAATAGAGGAATGAGATCTTATGTGGATTGCTACCTTCAGAGGATACACAAAGCTCATTGCGTGGAAAATATGAATAAAAATGATTTGGCATGGTTAGAAGGAAGAGAAATTGTGAATAAATTGAGATTAGAGGTTGTAAGTAAGTTTGGTAAAGGGAAAAGTGAAGGGTGAGAAAAAATTGAAATTGGAAGAGGAAAAAGAGAGAATAATTGAGACAAGAGTACCAAAGGGACAAGGAGGACTGACAAGAAAAAGATGTTTGTGCCCAGTGCTACCAGTCTCTGCCCTGGGCACTGAGCAAGGCAGCAGTGTGGTGATGTAAATTAAGCCTTATACTTCTCTGGTACAGGAGCTGATTGCCCCGTATGTTGTTCCTTAAAATGTTCATATTGTCTTAAAACACAGTAAGTAGTCAGAATGTGCATTTTAGAATTCACTTTGGAGTGATGTTGTTTCTGTTTGTAGTCTTGCAAGTTTTTTCCAAGTAGTTTGAAGAAGCACAGAGCCTTGCAAAAGATACACAAACCCTCATGGTCTTTTTTTTTTTTTTTTTCTTTTAGAAAGCACAATTTCTGCTTGGTTCTTTTCCCTTTTACTCATGCCTTTCAAGAAAGCAGCTGTTGGAGTTAGTGTTCTTAAACTGCTTTGTAAAGACTCAGGAATCAAAGTAGCTTCTTTTGACATGCATAAAAGCATTAATGAGTGTTCAGTAATTGTCTCTGTTGTAACAGAAAAGTAAAAATTAACAGTTTGTTTGTGGTTTTAAGACTATAATCTGAAATACTGATTTGTAGCAACTGAATATGAGTTTGCAGTTAAATTCAACTACTCTAGCACTGTATCTGGAAACATATATTTGTATTTATTAATAAACTGATCTTTTAAACTGCTATTTACAGTCAAGATGACCATTTTTAACAATTATAGTACAAATCATAAATGTGAATCATGTCTTAAAGGGTGGTTTACTGCAGTTGGTGATGCCCCTTTGTTGCCAATTACCCAACTGCAAACTCACAGGATTTTAAATTTATTTTTCACATAGTGCCTCAGAAGTGAGAGAAAGAAACTTAGCCACAAACAAATCAAATAGGCCAGTCTTGGACAGACACTGCACATTTTTTTGCTATGAGAAATCTGGAGGTAGTTCACCAGCTGAAGGCAGGAATTATTTCAGCCTGCTAGTTGTCTTTGAAGTTACCTGCCAGGTGATTTCTCTGCTCCATGGAAATCTTGTAGAAGTGAGTGCACAAAAAGGACTGTGCTCCATAACCACTCTTCCTGTAAGCTGACTATTGAATAAATAAGCAAGTTTTGGGAAGGGCTTGCAGACTGGCTCACCAAATAGCTGCCTCATAATTTCAAGTAATTTTGAAGTGGTCATCTAGTTGAGAGGAATCCATAGAATATCTTCTGCGTGCATAGATACCTACACACACACAAATATATGTATAAAATGCATAGTTTCCATATGATACAATAGTAAGAAATATTTTATCAAGACTTAAAATATATCTGTATATGTAAGACATAGAAGGGCAATAGCATAGATCAGTGATCCTCAACTGACAATGGGTTTCAATGGGTTTATTAATTTAGTTACTAGATTATTCTCTGGATTATTTATAGCACTATAAAAGTAAGAACAACCACAAAAAAGCACCAAACAACAACAAACACACTCCCCAAATCCTTAACACCAAAACCCCAAAGTGCAAATGAGCTCTGCAAATATAACCTTGACAAAGAATAATATAGATAGAAATGTCTAGATAAATTAAATTTTAGCTGTAAGAGGAATATGTTGCTGTCATTAAATCATCCGTACCCAAATTCTTGAATGAGCTGCATGCAGTTTCCGCTTCTTCAGAGGAATTGGTTTTCTCCTCTTTTATTCTTTTATGCAGAATTGAAGCTCTGCTGACTGGGAAAAATGAATCCTCTCCAGGTTTCTGCTGGTAGCCATTATTGTCCTGATGTAGGGGGTTCATAGGTGCAATGATAATGAAAAAGAAACAGTTGTCTAGTTGCATTTTAGATGCTCTTTTTCAGAGGCCACATCAGATACATGTGGATTCAAATACGAAGATTGTTTCTGTCTTCAGCTTAAAAACAGTGTTAGTTTTCTTGTACTAGCTACTCTGAAAGTGTACTCTCGCAGGACTAGTTGGGAAAATACTTGGGACTAAGGTAAAGCCATTTGATCTGTAATCTGTCTGAAGTGTTTTTTATCCCCCCCTTGATAGTGATAGTATGAAGTCAGATATCCTTTCTCAGCGTTTATTTTTCTAGCAAAATAAAGCCATTTGCTCTTAACTACTCTTTCTTGGCACTCTCTTTTTCCTAAGAGGTCCTCTTTGAGTTTGCTCCAATTGAAATTGGTTTTTTGTGCGTAACTGTGACAAAAACTATGTACTATTTTAAGTGACATCTTACTGACAATGTTTAAAATAGTGTTCATTGGATAGGTCCTAAAGTCACGGTATCAACCTGCCTATCTCAGAGCCAGCTTTATTTCTAGGCTGCAAATGAATACATATACTTTAAGATCGATCCTAGGTAGCATCCAAGAATCTGTTGTATTTAATTGTTGAATACAAACGGATATTTTAAAAAGTGGTGCAGTGATGGTGGTAATGTAGATTATATGCAGCTGTGTCACTTTTAGGTCTCTCTTCTCTGTGCTGATAAAGGATTTAAGTGTGTGGTTTATGCTACTATGGGTGATGGCTTAGTGAAAATATTCAGAAAATTTAGCAGAAATTTTTCTTGTTCTTAGTCATAGATGTATCTGGTATGTGCTTATAAAAAGGGGTCAATCTTTCAATTTTTCTTTCGACTTTGGGGGCATGTAACACTCAGGAAAAATGTCTGCTACTTATCCCAATAGTAATTTTGTTTGAATGGATGTTGCAAAATTTATTGCAGTTTGGAACTTGTTCCTTGAAATCCAGCTGCCTTGCATAGTAAGAATTAATACGTTTTGATTGCAACTTGCAGGATTTGTCTACTTATCTTTTCTAAGTAACACTGTTTTCTACACACACATATGATTTAATTCCCTTGTACACACCAATGAATGCAGTCTTTTCTAAAATACTCTTCAAGTTTTCTTCTTTTTCTAGGTGACTGGGTGGAGGTGACTTTAGTGTGACAATGAAGGTACCAATAAACTTTTATACAGAGGGTGAGACCTGATCAAATGTTTTAAGCACAACTTTGTATTTGTTCTATCAAGTTTGGGGTAAGGAAAGATTTAGGTGTCCATATCTGTTTTCAGTCCTGTTGGCACACACATTAAGCACAAGGAAAAGGCTGTAAGTTTCTCTGCTGGGTTTGTACACATATACTTTTATTATATGTAATATAAAGTACATATTTGTAANNNTACATATTTGTAATTATATGTAATAATATATTCTAATATGAAGTGGTTTATATATGAAATAACAGTGGTTTATCTTGGGCAGTTTTATTAATTATGTTAGATTACACTTTAGCTCTCCTGAATATGGGAGGCTGTGCCAAGTGAGTCCTCTGGCTACAGCAATGTGTGATTTCTGGGTCACTAGTGCAGTCAGAAATAAAAACAAAACTTGATGTTTGTCTTTTCTAGATAACCTGAAAACTAGAATTATGGAACTGTATTCTTTGACTATTTTTTGTGCTTTCTTTCATTTCATTGATGCTTCAGACAGAATGTTCAAATGTTGTTTTTTAATTTTGGATTTGTAAAAGCACTGGATATAGAAACTTTTTTGCCACATTTTGATCCGGAAGGCCTTGTGTTCAGTCCCTCTTTAAAGGCAGCTATTTCCTCAAATACATGAATTAGGATTTGTACTCTTAACTTTACCTAAGGTTAAGGATATTGCCATTAATTTTTCAGTGCCTCATCAGTACATCCATCTGTATCAAGACATTAGAACTTTCTTGTTTTACGAGGATGTTTTCAGTTTTAATTCCTTTAAGAGCTACAAAATACGTCCATATATGAAGGAGCTAATCGGTGCCAAGTGTTAAGAAGCCCAAGTGCTCTGAAAATTTCTAGTCCTGATCTCCAACTACGAACAATGCACTCTTTTTATCACACAAGTTGCCAAGGAAATAGTTTACCCGGCATTGCAGTGTGGTGGGATTATTTAATGTTAGTGGAAAGGCTAATTTCTGTGCCAATACTAACTTCTGTATCACAACAGCATGAAGTTTTATACGCGGTCACAGCAATAGGGCTTGAAAGAGTGCAGAGACATGGAAAGCCTGAAGGCTTAGATCTCACCTAGTGAAAAGATATGAGAGCTTAGAGCTTAGTTATTCAGAATATGAATAACTGTGCAGGGGATATTGTAGCAGCCTTCAGTTCAGTATCTACCTGATTTAGAGTTCCTTTGCAGTGAGCCAACGAGAAGGGCTCCTTAGGGATATATGAGAATCTGGCCCTCCAGTATTTTCAGCTGATCTATCTTTTTGAGTGAAGTCACTTCACAAGATGGAAAAGCAGCGCCTTAAAATTTAAAAAAATGAAAAAATTACATGATAAATGTACAATTAATTAATGGGTACTTTTTCATTACTGTCATTACTGCTGTGGCTTTTCATTTTTAGCTATGACATGACACTTTGAACTGCAATTTCATCACAATTTAGAAAATACAAATCCATCAGCACTTAATCTATTTTTACAAAATTAGAAGTCATGTAGAGATGTGCTTCAAAAATTAGTGATAGAAGTAGCACAGAAATATCCTTGGTTCTGTTAATAACAATTTATATTTGTGCAGCATTTTCCATTCATTTTCACTCATTTAATTCACATTGTGTTTTGTTAACTGCTAGACTGACATGCTTGTATTGAGCAACTTGATTCACCTCTGAGGCAGAGGTGGTGATCAAATGGCTTGCAGCAATTGCAAAGCTTGGCTGAGGTGGAACTTTTGGCCCCAGGAAAAGGATTCAAATGGTAAAAGAAAGTGCTGAGGGCTACTTTGTTGTGATTAGATGGGATGTCAGCCTGATCCATTTGGTCAGCTTCAAGTCTAAGACATTTATGAAAAGGTAAAAAGCTCATTCTATCCTGATGTGGGGTGAATATGTTGTTTCAATATATTTAGCTCAATTGACTTATGTTAGGGTAGATTTTATCATCATGGGCATGAAGAAACCTAGCTTTGTTTTTGACTCTGTGTGTGAGTTCAGCTACACCAGTTCATCTTTCCTTGTGTGGACTGCTATGCTATTTCTCAGGATCCTGTGAAAATTGTATGAAGACCACCTTAAAAATATTCTGTGTGTCTCATCTGAGCTGTGGCTATTTTAGGAATTAATCGTATTGTCTTTTGGACACACTGTAGGTATCTCCTGAACATATTTTAAAATGTTTTGACTAATTCTTTGTCTCATCACCACAAAATGTAAATGCCCAGGTCAAGATTTCCTATCACCCTGACTGTCTTATAGTTTACAGTGGAATTTTATCTTAGTTGTTTTTAAGTAGAAGCATTTTGGGAAATTTGCTGTTGATTTCTGTGACACCCAGGTTGTGGCAGTGCAATTTGTTCTGTCTCTTCAACTGCAAAACCATCAATCTGGAACCTGCAGGAGGTTCTTGTTAGAATCTCAGTAGTAACATATAACACTTGTTAATGAGCTGTTCATAAATTAAGCTTCTAAAGACATTCACATGAGAGCTTATCAGGATCAGCCTATGAGGATCAGTGTTTGTATGAGGATTTTTTAATGCAGATTGCTGCTTATTCACAGATGTCGGTGGTACTACAAAAGCAGATATACGCTGGAATAACCGACTATTTATATCACTCTGAATCTAGCAGAGCTTTGTTAAATGAAGTTTGTTTCTTTGTTCCTTTCTCTCTACAGCTCTTAAGTCTTTCCTTTGAATGAAGGTGTTTGGCTGCGCAACACTTGATTTTGGGAGGTGCAAAACAAGACTGTTGGCTGGCACTGTTGGGCAGGTTACAGCAGGTGGCACTATTTGGTGACTTTTGCTTAACACCGTTAATGATTTCAGTGCTCATGTACATGTTGATATATGATCATTCTTTCAATTGGATCTTTATGGAAGCACTAAGGTAGCCAGTCTGAGGAAGCACGTACATATGTCCTTACTCCTAAGGGATAGTAACAACTCCTGGGTACTTCAGTGTAGATCAAATGTGTCTAAGACTGTTCTGTTATACTGTTAATAAAGAAAAAGTCCTATGGAACTTATTTTTGGACTGATGTTTGGACTAGGTGTATGGGACTCCTTTGAAAAATTCTTGAGAAGTAATAACGTTTAACTTCTATATATCAAGAGTTAATTATTTTTAAAGCGCTTAGAGGTCTCTACCAAAAAAAAAAAATCAGTTTTTAACACATAGCTTTGTTTTCATGTTTGCTTTAATTTTGTCCTCCTGTCATGAGAGGTAAAACAAAATTTGGTCTTGCAAAGATATTTCTGTTTATGATAGAGGGGAGATTTGTTGTTGCATTCCTTTTCTAGTGTGGTAACATAAACAAGAACAGCATGCTCTTAGTAAATACACAGACAAACAAATGTGTCTAGGTGTGTGCACGTATGTATTAATTTTTTAATTCACTCTCTACCCTCAGTAGTTTTGCAGCTGGGAGATTTCTTTCAGCCACTTGACTAACAGGGATGTCAGTAAAAGCAGACTTGATCTGATTAGATCTGCACAAGAAAAAATAAATACAGTTTTCAGCTTATTTAATATTAAGTACGGCCATTAAACAGCTGTGTTACCGGTGTCTGAAATGCTACAGATAAATTGTTTCTATCAAAAAGAAAAAATGATGTGTCTGGGGGAGAGAAAGCAGTTTGCCAGCAAGCACTGGTTTCTCCCACGGCTCTTTTTCTAATGCAACAGAGTTATTTTTAGCACCAGAAAGTGCAAAACATGTTTAAGAGAAATAGACTGGAAAATGTGACATTGCACAACCCATCTTTGTGGGTGGATGAGGTTTTCTATCTGGATTGTGCTATTTGCTCGCATTTGCATCCTCTTGCTGAGTGTCATGCTCTTATGAATTACATATGTGTTGGTGGCTTAGAAGCCCTATGCAAGCATATTGATATGACTGGAAAATATATTTAAATGGTATAACATACAAGCCAGTGATGTTGTTATGATCAATTTTGTAATAAAAAATTCCTCTCGTTTTGGCTTAATAGTTATCAACCTTATACTAACAGCAGAGTTAGACTGAGAAGGATGCATTTAACATGGTATTAAAATAACTTTATATTTAGCAGGAGTGAGGAAAAAAAGCAAGTACTTCATGATTATTTCTAAGGATGAACAGAATCATTCAACAGGGAAAGAAGGGCTGGAGATGTGTATTTCCTTGCTGCCTCTGTACTCCATTCTGCTGCTGGCCTCTTGGGATAAGTGTTTTCATTTCTCTATGAGTTGCATTCCTTAACCTTTAAAATAGGAACAGTGATGATGAACTTTTTGTTTACTCACTTTTGCCTGTTTGGATGAAAAGCATTGTGTAATGGTTTATTCATTCTCATATGTTTTGCTTCTGCCATCTGCCCATCTGCTGGGCAGCTTATTCAAATGGAAAGACCTGGGTTACACCCTAAATTTTTTCATCTTCATTGTGTCCCAAATCAAGAGCTTTGATGATGCTGATGGTCTTGTGATTTGGTAACTTAATCTTAGGTGGAAGAAAGCAGTTTCTCTGAGGACTATGTATTTAGTAGTGGTCAGAAGACTGGGGAATACACAGGTCTCTACTTCTCCAGACACGCAGTAAAGAGACAGTTGAGAGGGAAGATTTTTGTTTTCATGGCATCTGCAGCTCCCATGATCTTTGGGTCAGAAAGGAAGAATTTGCTTCCTAGTTGCAGATACAGCTGCTTCCCTCATTTACTGATTCACACCCAGTTAATTTACATGTCTTCCAGGTTATTCTTATGGTTATTCTTGGCAGGTAGAAAATGGATTCCTAGTTTCAGCAAGGACGCTGTCAGTATTTTTCCTGTCACACTATTGGTCACTGAAGATATCTGAGCATGGTAACCTTAGTTATATTTGACCACAGTAGTGAGCTGTTAAGTGCTTCTAGTCCTATCACATCACCATCAGATGTTTTCTATTCAATTATTGTAAAAGTATAGTACAGAAAGTTTCCACAACTCTTTCTAAAATAAAATTTTACTGTCCTTCCTCTCTGTTCTTTTTTTATCTACACATACTTTTCCTTTTTGGAGCTCTTTCATGGGGAGGAGGGAAGGAGTAGTAATCTCTCTACTGGGAAAAGAATCAACGTAGCTAATTTCCTTTTTTCCTTGAGAGAGTTCACAAATAGGAAAGTCAACTTTGAAAGGGAGGTTTGTTCTCATTGATCAGGAATATAGATGATTTACCATAACAGTGTTTAAAGAAACCCAAACAACACCCATACATAGACACATGCAAGGTGCTTATTAATTGAAATAATTCACTCAGGTTGCCTTCATGCCCTGATGGGTGAGTGCAGGGATTCACAAAATTTCTCTACCAAGAAACCTATTGTTACTTTGCTTTTTAGCTCAGATGGAGGTCAAACTAGAATATTAAGAGACATAGAAAATGTAAACCAATGGTTCCTGTTGTATTTCATAACACTGGAGCCAGTAGCCAAAAAAAACCCATACCCTTATTTTGTGCATATTTGGTTCTTCTTGGGTTGTACCATAAGCAAAGCAGGCTGGTATCAGTGCTGATGTAGACAATAGACAGTGCTAGAAAACTAACACAAAAGGTTTTCCAGTAAAGAAAAATCTTGAATTGATAGTAATTGTAGACAGCATTAGAAGCAGCTTTTCTTCCTCCTCCTGCCCCCGGAAGCCTTATCTTCAGAAATAAGAAGAATGAAGTGTATTTACCAATACTCACATTAAAGGTGTTTCATAAGCAGTTATTCTCCTTAAAAAGGGACTGAAGGAAAAAATCATCTGCTTTATTGTTTTTTTAGTCTGTGTGGCATTTTGCAGCTGAATTTGCCTGTTAACCAGTGCAAGGACAAAAATCCCTAAGTATCCTGTTAGATATAAACTCTTACACAGTCATATAAGCTCAATCTAATGTAGCTCTGCAAGTGCAGTTTTTAGTATACTGAACTGCTGAAAGCATAAAATTTTAATCTCAAGATGATCACAGGGTATGTGAAGGAGAAATAATCTCAATTTTGTGTGTAGAACAATTCAGATTATCTGAACCTTAATTATTTCAAATGTTGTCTGACAACAATTGTGCTGAAGCCGTCCATGAGTATCTGAAATCTATTATCTAAATGTGTCTGTTGGCTCCAGTGACTGAGATAATCAAGGCTGTAACTTTCAAGTAAGTCAGACACATAGCATTTGGGGTAATTCCTTGTGATATCTTGAGATCTTCACATAAAAAAGTCTTCAGGGTTTTGAAAGAGACTCTGACAATGAACTTATACAGCCTTGATTGACAAGACTTGAGTTTCAAATGTGCAACCTGACACAGGTATCCGAATAGGTAAAGGTCTCTGGAGGCAGAGCCACAGTGTGTTTTCCTGGCTGACTGGGTACCATTATCATCTGTTCACATTTGGGGCAAGTGATATTTTTGTTGCCTTTCCATTAAGTGGTGTTGTCCAGAAGCTGTCTCACACTTCGTATAGTTAGCTAAAATCAGAATAGAGGTATAGGGAAGTGGGCATATTATAGGGAAGTGGGCAAATAAAAGTAAAACAAAAATTCCAAACCTCGAAAGATAAAGATGAATTTTTTGATTTAAATTCACACCACATTACTTCTTTTAACATGCAGAATGTTTGAGGTTTTGTTAGAGTTTTGTCAGCTTTGGATGCCTTAATACCCACCCTTGCCAATTTCTCAAGGACAGGTGTTTAGATCTTAGTGCAAAATTAGTGTCTCCAGTTGGGTGCTCAGACATGCTTTTAAATGCAAAGGCCATATAATGTTGTTCACTGTTCATGATTCAGTTTCCTATTTTCATAGCTTTTATGAGACTATGAATGATTAAAGCTCAAAAAAATAAAGTGACAGAGGTTTGCTATCTTAGAGCCATTTGTAAAATAACCACTTTGAGATGGTTTATGGTTTACATAACGTTGTGAATATTAGTATGAATTTCTCTTTGCTTCTGCAGGTGCTGGTTTGCAGAGACAAATATAACCTCCAATTCCCAGCACACTGATCTGTCTAAACACAATTTGACATGCATTGCTATTAGCTTAGCACCTTATCAAATAATGTGCCCTGATAGAGATAAAAGGTTTTACAACCTTACCGCCTTTGTTTCTGTGTGCGTTCACCCACAGAGACAGCTCTGCAGCAGCTAATAATTAACACAAAAGACAAAGACAAATCTATATGGCTCAGTGTTGGAGGGTCCAATGTGCATGTTAAGCAGCTGGGGAAGTGAAATCTACAGCAAGAGGGTCTAAAGTGGGATCTTAAAATGAAGCTTTAAAGTGAATTGAAGTTGAGCTTTGTAAAGTCTCATTTTTACATGATGGAGCAGGTGTCAAAGTGTTGTCTGGAAATCAGCATGATTCTGTGTGTCAGAGCATTTACTCAAGTCTTCAGAGAGCCTCTCACTGCTCTGTTAGCTGGAACTGTGTTGTTTTGCATTCCAAGTGTAAGCAAAGTATCTGAGGAAGGAATTAGGTGTGCTGAAAAAAATCACCAGGATTATGATATAAAATGTTTGCTCAACTGAACCTTTCCTTCCTTGTTAACTTCCGTGTCTTTGTGGGTATACACAGTTTTAAGTGGTAGCTTGGGGGACTAAACACTAGGCTGTGCTGGCTTTTTTTATTTTCCATTCAGAGGCCAGTGAGGGCCCCTTTCATTTTCTTGAGTCACCCAGCATTTTTAACCTACCTGGCAACTGAAGTGTCATCTTAGCCAGACTAGACACTCAAAATGGGGGCTGTTTTGACATGAACACCAAGGTAGCTGGTCCAGCAGTATACAGGACAGTGAAGCCATTTGGTTCCCCTCTCCTTCCAAAATCTAGTTAAGTACTTCAAAAGTAAGAATCGTGTTGATGTCTGTTAAAGCTCTATTTCATCATCTGAATAAATCTCCAGCCCCAATTAACTGAGAACAATGAGGTTTTTAGTAGTTTCAAAAATCAGATCAAAATTCTAGCTAGCTGTAAATATTGTTTTGTTTTTCAGAAAAATCAATTCAAGCCAGACTTTTTGAGATACTTGACAACCCAAGTATAAATAGATGCCATGAGGGATTTTCAGAATTGAGTGTCTTCAGGTGCTTTTGAAACTCAATAATCATCCATCTATGTTTTAATGCTTGTGAATGTCTCTACAGTTTGAATCTGGGTTCAATTCAAAGTTTTCTTGACTATGAATTCAAAGGTACGTTATTCTTGTTCTTATTAAATGTGAGCTATCAAAGAAAATGATCCTTAAGTGTTGAAAGGATAATGCTGAAGTGAAAATATTTAGGAACAAGAGAAACGTGGAAATATGTGACTTTTTTCCTAACAAAATGATTAGGAGAAACTTAAGTTTATTAGCAATTGTATTGCTACTCTAAGTTTTAATTTATCACCCATCAAAATAATAAAATGAAACCAGAAGATCCAAATGAGCTCAAGCTCCAAGTGCCCACAGTGAGAGTAGAATGAGTAAGTCAGAGAGCAAACAGTGATACTTGAAAGATGTCCATAGAATGGATGTTTCTCTTGGAATCATGATGGTGTCATACTGATCCCAACATCCAAGTCAGATTTGCATTACTATGATTTGGCTGAATTTTTTCTAGGAAGTAGAAAATCGGTATCCATTTACCGCTGAGTTTCAGTAAGATTTTGTAGTCCTTTGGAAGTCTTATTGGTGCTGATTTTTAATTCAATTTTTTTCTGTAACACATCTCTGAACATCTTGTTAAGGTAAATTTGCATACTGTTTCTTCACTCCCTGACATAGCTTTCAAAGGGATATTTTTCCCTGGTATTAAGTGTTTGATGTCTGAGGTAGCTGCTTAGAGATGATTCATCTTATGTTCTGATTTGACGGGCAGTGGTGACAATTAGTTTTAATTTTGTGAACCAGCACAATGTCAAGCACATTTTATGTGCTGTAGACATGTAATGGTAGGATCCAATCCCAATTTCTGTGGCTCTGACAAATATGCAGTGGAAGCAGGCTGTGGTACTGCTTATGGCCTGATTAAAACTTTGATTTTTGTTGTGTGTGTATGTGAAAGCCTTAGTAATACAACAAATATGCCAAGCCTTATAAATTCCCCATCCCACCAAGTGCAACGGTCTGTGTTTAACAGCAAGCCTGGGCAAAATGGTGAAAAAAATCCTTCTTACCAACAGTTTGCCTTCTGTTTGCTTTCTAAACCATTGAACAAGATTCAAAAGGTTATCCAGCTCCCAAAGCCTAGATAGTAGTCTTGCCTGAGCTGAAAAGAAAAGTAGTAGAAGACTGTATGGGCCTGAGAAGCTGCTTCCCGGGATTTGTGGGTTCAGCAGCTGTCACCTCCTAAGCACTGAAGTTAGAGTGTAACGATGTCAGGGAAGGAAGATCCCCTCAAAGGTCAAGGCCAAACGGTCTCTGCCCCTTCTTTGAGCATGCTGGTAAAAACAAGTAAGGGAAGAGGATGGAGAAGAGGAAGAGACCTGGAAGAGCCTGATGACAGGCTACTGCCCTGCACCTCCTCTATCTAATTTTCTTAGCTTCAACAATCACTAAAATTTTCCAGACTGTACAGCAGTGGACAGAGGCCAAATGTCTGAAGCCCGACTGTTATTACATTCAATTAGTTTTTTATTTGCAAAAAGAAAGCTTATAGGCTAATATAATTTTTAATATAATTTAATTAATATTTATTATCAGACGATTATGCACCAAATTTAATATTTTATTAATGTAATGTGTTTGTGTTTTAACTTTTTCTGTTCTATTTGCTGGTGAAAAACTGTGAGATTTACCATTCTGTCGTGACCAACCAAAGAACCTCCTCATCTTTCTTCCTGAATCATAGCTCACAGAATGAGGACAGATTAGTCACTGAGTTGTGATAGCTCCTCTGCCTGACCCTGCTCTGGCAACTTAGCTTTGTTTCAGGGCTTTTATTTTGTGTGTGAAGCTTTTTGGGACAGCTGTTAGCAAGGTGTAGCATGACATTCTTGTAACTCCAGCAGTCCTCCCACGTGGTTTCACACTGCAGAGCAAGCTGTGCATTGGAAGCCTTCAGTCCAAAGAAGATTAATATTAACATCGATTTTTATTTGCATTGTAACAACTTAGAATTATTCAAGTACAGGAGCCCTTTTGTGAACTGCACATGTCTAATAAAAGAGTAACTTCAGGATCTGATGATACATTGAGGCCATAATAGGTGAGTACAAAGTGCTAGAAAGGAAATGCAGCCTAAACCAGAGGTGAAAAAAACCTAGTGTAACAACAAGGGAGAGTTAATCTTGTTGCCTGAAAGGTAGCAAGCAGTAAGAACAAAAATAGACCCTCAAGATCCTCCCTGGAAACTGCAAAATGAAATCTGAAACAACGGTTTTGTTGCTATCTCTCATGGAAAATACAGACGAAAACTGATGCAGAGGAACACTGTGTATCTTTTGACATCAAGTCTGTCTTGGCAAACAGCCAGATCAAATACCTATGGGTCCGTGTCCCAAGCCATTCAGGTTCCTCTGTCACCTTGAAAACCTCCCTGGAGGATTTTGGGATATTTCTTACTTTGAAGAACTAAGGGAGGAGATTGCACACACTACAAATTTCTTCTTCTTTTGTCACTCATATTTTGTTTTGTTTTGTTTTTCATTGAGGAATTATGATTTTTTATCTTGCGAGCCTTTTGGTGCATGCCCAGTGCCATCTTGAGCAGTGAACTTTTGGCTGTTAAAAGTAATTGTATTAAGGCAGCACCCAAGCAGAGGTGAAATCATAGGAACTAGCGGTAACTCTAACTTGGATGTTCCTGCTAAGTTTTAAAAACTATTACATTGAGCAAGGAAGCTTTTGATTAAATTATGAAAGACATGATCTCAGTGCAAATTTTATGATTTGCTGCATTTCAAATCAAGTTAATTCATTCCTCTGAATGCTTCTCCCTTTAGTGTTTTGGAGTTTCACAGACATAGTTTTGTGACCATTTGCATAATTATCTAAATGGGCAATTCTTTGTCCTCCATCATACTTTCCCCCTCAGGATTTCTTTTTTTTTTTTTCTTTTCTTTTCTGTAATCTTTTGAAGTTCAGCCCAGGATTTCTGGGGTGTAGGTATTGGCTTGATTAACTTCAAAGTGACACACTGCTGACTATCACATTAGCTTGTCACTTGGCCTCCAGCAGACACTGCAATTGTGAATGGCATTGAGTAGCTTTACTGAAGCTATATTTTCTTTTTTTTTTTCTTCCAGAGAAATGGGAAAATAATTAAATGTGAAGGTTCAACAGTGTCATTCAAGTTTATGTTCATATGTTGGCTAATAGTATCTGCTACAACTTTAAATGTAGAGAGGTATATGATGCCAAAATATTTTTTTGTCTTCTGTTTGCTCTTTTGCTGCCCCAAGAAGCACCCCAAAACATGTGGAGGCTTGGAAGAATTGTAATCAAATCCCTCTCCCAGGTCTTTGGGGTTTGAAATAGCATGAGATGTGGATTTATTTTTTTAATTTTAATTTTTTTTGGTAAACTGAGTTTTGATTGACATCTAATAAACAACTGGGTCCCTGTTTTATGTGTAATACTAAAGATCTAAAGGTCAATGCATTATGATAAAACTGTAAATCATCAGTCACATAAAATAATTTTTATAAACTACATCCTCCTAATGGCAGCTATACGCAACAATTACATTTCTTGCTGTAGTACTTTCCTTACCTTATTGTAATTAGAGATCTAAAGATATCATCTACCCCTGGTAATAGATGTCTCCTAATGATTAAATGGTTGTGGTCATCTCTGGGACGTGAAAAATTTTTCTGAAATTTTGGCGAAGATAGCTGTGAGTTTTTAGGGAATGCAGAAATTTAGAGACTATCTCAGTATGCTGTTTTGGGATGATATGGCTGCATCTTATTTTTCCTAAGAAACCCCCTTTTCTGTCTTCAATTTCCATTTGCAAATGGAAGATAGCCAAATGCAAGCTCATTTAAACGTGACTAGATGGAAAGTCAGAGTGCACAGACTCTGAGAAAGGTTTGTTTTTCTGAGATCCAAAGCAGATTTGCTAGTAAGCAGCATTAGATTTAATTTTTCTTTGTAATGTGAATTATATAAAAACACCAAGGTAAAACATATATTTAGAGTTCCATGAAACTGAATATATAGTGTGCTTGTTTGGATGGTAAACACAGAAGCCTTTAGAAGAACTATATATGGTGGACAAGAGACATGCATAGGTACTCTCAGAAGCATTTATTTTGTTGGTAATTAGGAATTAATGGGATCTGAGTTAGAATAATAGGTCAAAAACGATCTAATGACATGAACAAGTTTGTCCAATGAGTTTTTATAGGACACTTTAGGTGTTTTGATGATACAGATGCACCATGATTGCCTCTCTGTCAGCCTGTTACTCATTTGATATATTTCAGGTATTTTAGAAAGGCTCCCTTGCAATGCAGTTCCATGCCCTCCATCTTTTGTGGTTTTCTCTACAAACGAAACTGCACATGTTATGCAATAAAGCCTAGTAACTGACATAGGTAATGAAAGGGGAAATGAGAAATTAAGAATTCAGTCCTAGGAAAGCACTTGCTTGTGTCATTCCAGAAACCAGGGCTAACATACAACACTCCAATTAATACTGAATACTGCATATTATTTGATTACAATTCAGAAAACTTTTTTTGGTAGGTCGCAGTGGGGTGGCTTGATTTAAATCACCGATTTTAATCATGATTTAAGTCAGCAGGCAGGAGCCCTGTATTTAGATAATTAATTTTAATCTGTACTTAATTATTTTCCTAAAGAAATTTCAGTCCTGTTGGTAGGTATAAACAATTAAAACATACTGATTTGCAAACAGATGCAATCTTATGGTAATAATTAGTAATATATTTTGTTAATAGAGAAGGTATAGTAAAATACATATGTGAGTAATTACATAATATAATATAAATTTTTATATATTGTTAATTTTTGTATTTTCTGGTTTTAGAGAATGGTGAATTATGTTTGTTGTCTGCTTTGAGGATACTTTCTTACCCAGGGTTTCTTCCAAGAAGCATACCTTGGTTCATGAAACGTAAATTAAATGACTGGTTAAGTTACTTAAGGAAAAAACATATAAGGAGATGGATACGTGATTTTAAGAAGTACTTACTAAAGAAGTGTGACTTAGTTCTCTTGTTCAGTAACTACTAAAAATGCATTAGCTGTAGTGAATATCTATGCTCAGCACACTAGTTTCAAAAGTGTAGATACCAAAAAAAATCCATCAACCTATCTTTAGATGTCTAAAAAATTTTGTGTTTCCCCATATATTTCAGAATTTTAGAGCTTGCAGCCTTGTAGACTTTTGTATATTAGTTTTAGTTTACTGATGGAAGAGAACACCATCTCTTTTGAAGTAAAATTGACTCAATGTTAACCCAGTGAAGAAAACATTATTGCCATTTTTAGTAGATGTTAAGAATAAATATTAATTGAAGCAGAAATGTGGTTTTAATATGACTGATAAAGAAGGTGGAAATGATTTAACCCTGCATATTAAAAAAAATGAAATCAGGAACACCAAGGAAACAGCATGTTTTTGGAACAACAAAACAAGAAAAACCAAAGGATCTTTCAAGAAAACAGCTCTTCTACAGCTGGATTTCTCACGGCAGTAGCCAAATGACTATAGCAAAAAAGCTTCTAAGGGGAGTTTATACCATGTTAGATCAACAACCTATGAAATAAAGATTCCTGTTTGCATGTGAGACAGTGGCACCTAAAATGTCATGGATGGACTGGTTTCATTATATACTTGGCAGGAATACTGTGATTATACTTAAATGAGGAAAGAATACACTCTTTCTGAAGTCTACATTTATGCATTTAGTGCTTGTGTAGTTAAGGAAATTTCAAAATATGTAAAATATACTGTAGAAATTTTTAAACAAAATATTCCATGCTTATTTAATAGCCAATGTTAGATTAGCAACCATTAAAGCTAGGAAATGAAATAGATTTAAAACCTAATTTTTGCTGTAGATCACAGGTAGGCTGAATGGTGTGATGAAATGCTTTTTTGATCTTTTTAGATGACATCAAAAGAAATAATTTCACATTGCATTGATCTTGATAAGACAACAGTAATTGAATTCCTTCTAGACACACAGATGCTCTAGACCCTAGTGAGGGCTGCACTGAGATGGCACTGGATTTCCAGTGGTTGTGCACTTTCTCTGTAGCAATTGACTCCAAGAGAAGTCCTTCCTGCCTGTACCCAGGAGGACGGGTTTTCACCAGGGCTCACTGCTGTCACCCATCATGTTTGCACCTTCCACCTTATCAGCTCTGCAGCCTGGGGTGGAATGGAAGCTATCCATGACACATATCTAACCCTTCAAGTATCCTGCTACACAATGCCCCCTTCCCCAGCTCAGTTTCATCACTTTACCTCCTAAACAGGACTGCCTGGGGGTCTGGGGCAAAGCGGTGCATCGTCACAGTAAGGGAGCCTTTTCTTAGGCTGGTGTTATTTACTATCCCAAAGGAATTGTACTTCTTCCATGAAGCAATATACTTGAAGGGGGTGGAGTGGGAGTATTTTCATCCTTCTTCCCTGTAAGTATGACTTCATGAGAAGCCAGACCAACTGCTGCTGGTTTGAACAGTTGTGTGAGGTGGGGAGGAAGGCAAATCTACTTTCCCTGCACTAAGACCCTGGGAATTATCTCAACTGTCATGTCAGATGAAAATTCATGAGTCTATTCTGTCACAATGTGAGGCAGCATAATAGAATATGGTCTCATTCATAAAAATTTCTGTTTTCTTCCCCTGCCACTTGTCTTTTTAGCTATTAAACAGGGTTAAGGGTCCTCTTGTCACTTTTATTAATACAGAGACTCTCTATCAAGGAGATTTTTTGCCCTTCTAATCCTTGGAAAGTTTCTCTCAATGCTAGAATTAGAAGTGAAGATGAAAGCAGAAAAAAAATGACATTGAGAGAAGGGTAGATATTCAGCAGCTCTTTTTCAGGAAAGAAAACTCAGTGGAGATGATACATGTAATCAGATAGTTTAGAGACACTTCTCTTTCCCGCTGATTTAAGAGAGGGAAGTGAGATGTAAACAATAGATCAGTGGCCTCACCATGGAGCATGTTAGAATAGACTACAGCCTAAATCCTTATCAAATGGTCTTGAATATTAGGAACCTGTTGATTTCAGCAGCTAAATGATTGGAGTTATTACAGGGATTTGCTCTTTAGATTTCCTTGCTCAGGGAGCTGAACTTTCCCTTCAGGAGGATTACCATTAGGTCTATAGGACCTAATCAGCATAAACCTTCAGCCCAGCAGGCAGGTGTCACAGTAGCTGTTCGTTTGCAAGGTAAGTAGGTACAAGATGTGAGAAGTTCAGAATTAGTAATGCAAGTCTTCTGTCATTTTTATCATTGGACCCTGCAGGGAGGATCTGATTAAATGGATATTCAACTCTTTGCATTAATGTGAACCCAATTTTAATTTGCATATAATTAACAGCACAAAAAGTATAATTTTATTATTTGCTGCTGGAAAGCAGGTCTGTGGTAGCAAGGAGCTGCATACAGTTGCTGAAATGTGATATAAATGACTTTATCTCATACCTCTCTTTCTATTTCTGCTTCCTGCAGAGTATTATTTCAACATCTGTTTTACTTGCTATGAAATGCAACATCCAGATTTTTCCTGAACTAAGTTGCTTCACATGTTTCTTTGTTTTGTAGGTCCTCTTTGTACAAATAACAATGCTGTAGACCAGGTAATCTTCAAGTGCCCTATATGGTTTCACAGAGATGTGTTTCAAGTTCTGCGGTAAAAAACACAGCCAAGCAATCTGATTTGGGTTTCAGAGGGCATTAAGTCTGTCCACAACTTCTGACAAGCATTAGGGAAGTGACAGGGAGCAAATCAGTTCAGGTCAGTGCACCTTGGTTTCCTGTCTCGCTGTGGCCTAGCTGGTCCATTTAGACTCTTTAGAGCAGGGTTAAAATAAGAAAGGATGAATAGCTCCACTTGCATGTTCACTAGATGAACCTCTGGCTCTTGTGGGGCATAAATTGTAGTAATTGAGAATCCAGTTTTCTACCAAAAGGGGTTTTTATGAATCAATAAGTTACATTTGAATCTAAATGTGAAATATGCCATTATTTTTTTAAAAAAATTATTATTATTTACTTTTTACAATGCATACTTGTGTGTCTGCACTGGATAAGATAGAACTGTATTTAGATCTAGTATGGCAATTTTCATAGTCTTATATTAACAGCTATAGGTCCTTCCACTTGCTGACTTGTGGGCATGGCCTTTCTGTTCAAAAATCATGCTCCAGAGATCCATACCATCAAGATTTCTTTAATGGACAGCTGTAGTAGTGAATGAAACTATGAAACCTTGTGTGCTTTGTTCTGCTGGTAGTTAGAAATGCTGTAATTCATCAGATAGCTGAAATGAAACGATAGAATGTAAAATTATTTGATATATGCTGACTAGATGTGAAAAACAGCTCATCACATATGTATTGATCTGTTCAACTGAGATGTACATGTACATTGAACCAACAAATGAATTAATGTATAGCACTGCGTCAGAGAACTGGATCTGTTAGGAATCAAAGCCTTCCTTGATTTGATATATTATAGAGAAACTGTAACTTAGATTAATTGAATTTTCTAGAAGAAAACTCTTCCACCAAAATTTATTGGAACTAATTTACACCAGAAATTTAGTCAAAGGTTTACATGTTGAATGTCATGTCCACCTCGAATCAGTAAAATGGAGCGCAAGAAGTATCTTCCTGTAAGGTTGTGTTGAAGTGAACCATCTAGGGAGTGAAATACACAAATACATGGAATAAATGCTAATTGCTGAACTGCCCAGCTTTGAGTTCAATCTTAGATTTTTCTTAATCTCCAGTTTGAGCAATGCTCATGGATGTACCTTTCCCTTGAGTTTAAAGTCATAAGGAAGGGAGTAGATTCTAGTCCAGTAATTAGCACTTAAAATAGCATTAAGGAGCTGGAATCTGGTGATCTAGTGTTCTTTTTAGCTGACTCTGGATAAAAATATAGATACAGTGTCTCTTTACTTCTTTTGGGACTGTTTTCCTAACAGAGTAAGATGGATACAAGCCATCAGCCATATGAGTGTTTTGCCATGAGACTGGAATGTTTATAGTTGGTAAAATGTAAAGTTTTCCAGTGTCTTACAGGCTGAAAAGCCTTAAGCCACCCACTTTCTATGCAGTTAGAAGTCAAGAAGCTCCTTGGAAGGCTCAGGGGTTAGTTCAGCAGCTGTTGCTTATGTAATTGTACCAGGATGCTGAAGCTAATTACGGCACTGTGATGTGAAACTGTTCTAATCTGGTTGCATTGATTATTTTAAGAAACATCTGTAACACCATAAAGAATTTTTTTTAACTTATTGAAACATTTGCAATTTTAATTTGAGCTGTCTCTCCTCAGGTTGGGTACCCAGTACATCTTTCATTTATTAGCATATGGTCTTTGTATCCTGTTAAGTGTATCTTTCCTTGGGCCTGTGTGTGCCAGGTTCTAAGCAGAAGCAGCAGATCACTGCTGGAAAGGAATTACAGTAATTGACTTGTGGGGTCACAAACAGTTAACTCTGTGGGAGAGGTGTTAATGCTAAATGATGCTATAATGGCATTTCTGCTCAAATAAATGATACCAGCAGAGCAAGGTTTAGAAGTAGTTTCCAAATGACCAGGAAATGCGAGTAAGCAAGTCGTAAAATAAAACGTACTTTCTCTTACCAACAAAAAAAGCTGTATCACTTGCTGCCAGTGGGGCTTCTTCAGTGAGCAAAAGGTATACCTTTTGCTATATGGATTTAGGAGGGATGCAAGTTTTAGGCTTATTG
This sequence comes from Donacobius atricapilla, assembly GCA_013397315.1. Classification (NCBI taxonomy): domain Eukaryota; kingdom Metazoa; phylum Chordata; class Aves; order Passeriformes; family Mimidae; genus Donacobius; species Donacobius atricapilla. Next base: position 1,028,849 of record WBMY01012014.1, read on the forward strand.
AGAAGGGACATAAGAGGCAAAAGTTGAATTCAGGGGCTTTTCTAAATATGTAGGCTGAAAGCATATACAGAAGAGGGGACTTTCAGGTGTACAGAGTGTCCTTCAATTAGATTGGTCCTATTACAGGCAACAAAGGGTGACACTGATTAGACTGACATTAAACTGTTCCTCTGATGGCTTTTTCCTCATCCAGGTCCAGAGTGCCTCTTATTATTGGTACAAGAAGGTATATTATAGGTAGTGTTGGCTCTATGTGTCTCATAGACTAATATATGTATGTGCTTTATATCTGTGGGTGCAGTCCACAGTGAGATTCCCTCCCATGGAAGAGAATGGGGCACAACTGGAGCATTTTTCTTGAGTGGATGTTCATGGATGCCATACTTTTTCATCCAAGCAAACTCCATTTACCTCTTTAGACTAAAGAAAGATTTCTAGTTCTCTGTACTGCTGCTCCTGGATTGTAGCTATGTATGAAACTGAAAGTGGAAGAGGTTGAGATTTGTAAGTGCCTGTTGTCTTCATCAGCTCATTACTTTGCTGATGTGACTGGGATTAAACTGTAACTGGACATGCTGGACATGACAACTTTTTCCTTGTCTGGTTTTGGTAGGATATTGGCTAGTTCCTGTACCCAAGACTTGTCTGGCTTGTGACTTATTAACCATAATTTGAACCTAAGTGATTAATAGTTGGTAGTAATTAGCATATTAGACTAAGTATTTCTTTCCTGAGGCACATAGAAAGCTTTAGAATGTAATGAACACAAATTATGATATAATAAAAAGGTAACCCTCCTATCCTTTTGTCCAAGAAGTAGTTGGGCTGAGCTGAATGTTCATGCTAATATACTGTTTTAATGTGTTTCTGAATAAGTGGTAACTAAATAATGTAAGATTATCTTAATGGCTGGCTACACTGAATAAACGCAAGATCATAATGAGTAATTTACACCATTATAAGACAGAACACAATATAAGTTGGTAGGTGTACTTTGTGTCTGAGAGTTTAATTGTAAACTTTCAATCTCCTGTAGGCACTGGGAAACCTGTGGGATCCCAGGAAGATATGACTTATGAATAGGACTTTATTGGCTTTGCCTGTATGCATTGTGCAAAAATCAGGAATGCTGTACTCCTCAGTGATGTCTGATCAAATATTCACTGTGTCCTTGAGGTTTCTTGCTCTCCTCTGGCACACTGAGCTGTGACTTTTGGTCTTTTGTTACCAATCGAAAATTTGTTAGCCTTTTGAAGTATTTTGTCTCACATTGCAGCACATGTGGTAAGAATGTTCTTTGGACGCTTCTAGCAAAAAAAGGAATGTGTTTGTTTGTGGCAAAGGATGGCCTGGGCAAATGCTCCCAGGCATACAATCTTTAGCTATATGTGACACAGGACTTCCATAAACAGAGAAGTAATTTGGGAACATGGAAATCCTTTAGTTGAAGCTGTGTTTCTTGGAACACAGGAACTCCTTGGAAATGCTGTTTGTAAAGGCTGGAAATATGTTTTTCTTAATGATTCTTATGTGTAGCTTTATTTTAAAAAGCTATTTGTTAAACTCTGCAGAAATATTTGTTTTATATATGTTTGCTGTATGTAGAATATCTGCAGCTGCAGATGATGGCAGCGAATTCAGTCCATTCAAATATATCTGCAGCTTTATTTGAATAAGAAAGAAATGTATTGAATTTGGAAATCAATAGAAGCCAAATAATACAAAAGTTCTGTGTATTAGAACTTTGAAGGTACATGGAATAAAGCAGGTGTAGATTAACTGCAAAAAGTCTGAGGGTCTGAAAAATCTACAAATGAAATATAATAACTTATTTTCAGGATCTGACTGAGAAAAAAACATTTTCTCCAATAGTCACTATTCTAATTTAGTAGAAGGAAGCTTTTAGAAGGTTGTTGTTGCCAAGGTAACCACTTCGTTCACATCCATGTGTTGAGCATATGCGTATCACTTTATCAGCTCTCAGAGGCAATATCATGGCACTGCATTTGGGAAATGATTTTTTTTAAAGGCGTATAAAACCTCTTAACATCTAGAAGATTCATTAAATGTTCTCACTCAAGACATACTTAAATTACTCTTTTGGGGTTCTTTTATGCTAAAGTTCTGAATGTGACTGAGTCTTGTTATATCTTCAAACTCCACACAGATGAAATTTAAAAAGTAAACAAGCTGTCAATATTTCATTTCAAATACATATGTACAATGATTTATGGATTATATGTATACACAGACGCCTATATATATATAAATGGATTATGTTTATACTTGTGTGCAGGAAGGACTGACAAAAAGAAATCTTGCAATCCTAATCTTTCTTATGGTTCATATATGTTGGAGCTAAATTTTATTAACTGTTTAATCACCTGAACCCACTTGAGACTGAGTCACTCAGGCCATTGATATCAAACAGAAATATTAATGACATGAGTATTTGTGGTGCTATAGTGACATTAGGGAAACTATTTAAGAATTATTATTGTGTAGATTGCATCCTGACCAGTAAAGAATTAATGTTTTTGCAAATTTCAGTATTTGCTAGTAATCTCCAAAGTGCCTGCCAACAGAGCTAATCCAGAAGTTAAAAAGCCAAACAAGGGTGGGGGGAGTGGATAGACTAAAAACTATGACCTAGGCAGGCATACTGTATGCCCCATTTGAAAAATCAACAGTATCATTTTTTAGTCAAGTTGAGTAACACCGGTTCCTAGATATGTAGTAGGTGTCCTTTTGTTACTTTGTAGTATACTGGGAAAATTATGCCGAAAGGGAATGTAAATTTGCTGTACAATACAGCCCGTGGTTTTTTCTGCAGTCCAGTACTGAAGCTGTGTGAATTTTTGCATTACTAAAAACACTTAGATGGAAGCTTTGACTTAAGTTTTGCTTTTGATTAAATTTCCCATTCCTAACTCAAAATAGTCTTTATTTTTCTAGTAAAGGCAACTATGTTGTACCATCTTTGAAAGTGGTCAAGTTGGCTACTTGGCTTGTGGCTGGGGTTAGTGCATGGGGAAGCTCTTTAAGGTCAGTAACATTTTGCAGGGAGACAGGGAAGACACTAGAGGGTGACAGTGTTAAACCAACTTGAGATAGATTTGCTGGAAGATGTCTAGCAGAGCCTCAAATGTTTGTGACTTATCTTAAAAACCAGAAGAAGAATAGGACTTTGCTAGAGCCCAAGCATGTTGGTAATACATTCAGAAATGCTTCTGACGAGCAAAACCTCAGCTATTGGTAAGTTGCACAAATGGGGTTGGTGTTTTCCCTGCTGCTGTTTTGAGATTTGGAGGAAAAAAATCCTATCCTGGACAGATGACCTTGCTGAACAACAAGACAATGAAGGGAAATAAGCGGTTTTTTCCCCCTGTAAATACAATTTCTAAGTGTATTTCAATAATCTTTTTGTATGTGGAATGTGTGCCATCAGAATGGTCTTTTAACCCTGAAGATATCAATTTCTGGAAGGAAACTTGCATGGCATATGGAAAGACTAAAGGAAAAAAACCATGAAAGCCTTTATTTCAGAAATATCTTTTTGCTATCTTTTGTTTAAAAGAATGGAGTGGAGTTCACAATTATAATCATGCCAATGTAGAAATTAGCCGCCACTTTTTGTAACAGCTACTGTTTGTTACTTCACTGTTTGGCTCTCACAGTCAATTCCAGACCCGCTTTCCCCCACTTTCCCTCTTCAGCAGGTGCTTGACAACTTGTTGAATTGCATGGCCGGCATTCAGAAGTCTCAGCAATTCTTAGTCTGCCCACCACAACCCAGCTAATGCTCAATGTGCCCTCTGAAGTTACCAGAGTTCTTTCCAATCTTAAATGACCATGTGGGCTTGTGTCTGCAACATTGAGTACTTGGTGGAAATTTATTTGCACATGAAAGAGTATGAGATCCCTGTTCCACCTACAGATCCTTTAATAAAGAGAATACCTAGGGGGATGGCAATGTATTCTCTAATGGAAGTGAGAATAAGATATCCTGGTGTAAAGCAGGATTGCACTGACATAACTGCAGCTACACAGGGAAAAATGGCTGAAGAGTGAAATAATTCAGAGACATTGGTACAGGAACTGTGTCTAGACAACAGTTATGGACGCAGATCTTAATGCAGTGGTGTCAGTGCAGTCATATGAATGGGGGTTTTCCACTGGCCGGTACCAATTTGGGCTTGAGAACTTGTGCAAAGCTCTGGGCGTACAAACACATGCAAAAAAATTGCAAAGACCAAACGAGTGTTTATTTTTAAAGGAAGTTGAGGACAGCCATCTGCTTGGGGGTTTATTGGTTTTCTTTTTTATGACGATGCTCTTTAGAGTTGCACATTTTCCCCAAAGCTGCCTCAGCATTGTAAATCATTACATGTAGATGATTCTGTTCTTTTGTTTGTTTTTCTTTTATATTTCAAGATTTCCGATCATATTCTATAAGAGAAAAAAATCCATCTACTGGGTAATCCTAGACTTATGTTCTAATACAGTTAGCTAAATAACTAATGATGTTTCTGTAGTTTTAATTACCTAAGATAATAAGCGATTATTAGCTTAAAACTAATACCACTTGGGATAAAGAATTTGAAAATGGGGATCCTTAAGGCCAATATTTAAATATATAACCCTTAGTCCCTAGTCATATCTCCCTACCTGCCACCTCATCACAGAGAAGTCCCAAAAGGATCTCTAAAGAGCTCTCACCAGGCGTCTGCATGGTTCTACCTACAGTACTAAGGGTGGTAATCCAGGCAAACAGTTTGGAAGTAACTTAGTGAATGCATTTCCCTTCCCTCACTCACTTTCCTCCTTCTTTTATGGCTTATTTAATAACAGGAGATTTCCATAGCATTTTATATTTAAGAAAATTTTACTTGGTATTTCTGTGGAGCAGGTTTGGAATACAGTTAAAGGCAAACTCTTTGTATTGAGTATTCATTTGAATATTTTTATTTTAACTGACATTTTAACATTTTGGATGAAAAACCTGCTGCATTGGATGACAGTGGAAATCTCTGATCTAATTTTCTTACCACTGGGAACTTGATAAACAGGAGACTTGTAGTGACTCCTCACTAGTGGAATAACAGGAAAAATAATTTAATTTCAGCCTTGAGAACGATATTTCAAGATAGCTATAAATCTCCTATGTAGTGATTCTCTGTAAATAATCATGAAACTTGAGGTTTCCACCAATGCTATCTAAAATGAGAACAGATGAATTGAGATGACTGTAGTGTTTGGAATGCTACAAATTCTGTCGCATCATATTTGGGGAAATTGAGAGCTCTTCAATTTCTCAGGTCCTTTAAGGACTTTTTTTTTTTTTTTTTTGAAGTAAAAACAATTTAGCAGCAAAGGCATTGAGTAGAAGGGGATGGAAATAGTGATGATGCTCAGATTTTTGCTATCATCTGCTGGGGCATGGAACTTTTTCTCTAACAAATCAAGCTTTCCAGAAAACTTAATTTTTCCTAAGATGTAATTATAGAGTTAACCGGCCATTAACCGTGTTTCACATTTGGATTGTTGTAAGTATTTGTGTCTTGACTTATTTGTTCAGAAAGGAGGCATTAGTTTTTTAAAAGTAATGGCAGGCTGTGTTTCCTAAGCTGTATGGAAATGGTAAGGTTTTAGTACAAATAGGTTCTACATTTGATAAACACTGATATATGTGGGTTTGGAAGAAATAATACGGTCTCAGCAACAAAAATATTGACTATTGAATGTTGTGGGTTTTTTTTCTTTTTTACTTAACAGCTTTCCTTTGAATTTTAGTTTAGTCTAAGAATCTCACATTAATTGAAGAGGTTATGTTTGTACCTGCTCACTTCATTAACAGCTGTTACTAATTAGTGGAGCTTAGTCATTAAGAAACCTGCTGGGGTTTGAGGAGAACAATTTATATTTTTTCATGGCATTTAAGCACACAATATGCTTGTCAGTGGAAAAGTTTCATTTGGGAGCACTCAGTTTTAGCAGCATTAGCATATCTATGGTGGGCCAGGCTTGAGCTAATATCCCCAGGGCAGGGGGGCACGGGAGAGCCCCACTACTTGAGTAGGTGCTCCAGGAGGGATTCAGAGCAGTGTTTTGGGCTGTAGTTGTGCCTGTGGCAGGAAGAGTCATGGGGCCTGTGCTGTTTGTGCATGGTGAAGCTGCATCATTGCAAGCCTTAGCCTCAAGCAAAATTTGAACAACAGTTTTCATTAAGTCTCAGTATATGGACAACATGATGTCTCATAAGAGTATGGGGGAAGAGAATTACCTCTTCATGGGTTGTTCATGGCATGGCAGGCTGGGCACACATGCTGTAATCCATTAGAAAGGTGTATGCTGATTTCCCTAATTAATTATGTTAGTTACGTGAAGCGGAACCATTTTCTCCCCTACCTTAATCTAGCCCCTGCTTCCCATAGGTAGTGGTATGCTTTGTGTCTGTTTCCAGAGCCTGTTTTGTTAATAAATCCCAGTATTAGCTCCAGGAGCTTAGAGATTTTTTTGGTGCACATTGCTGTCATGCTTTTCTGTACAAGTTCTGGTGCAAGTTACCCTGCGAAGTGCGAGGGCAGCAGTTTTGATTAGTTTCTCTGCTGGGGAGAGATGAAAGAGGAAGCCTTCCTGCTCCTTCCTTGCCTTGAGCAGCTGTGTAGGACAAGTCACCCACTGTTGGGCTGATGTCAAGATTAATGTTTTGCTCTTATGGGGTCTCTCTAAGGGCACCATTTAATGCGCTAGACTACATTACTGGGTCAGGCTCCAAGCTTTTGCCAATGGACTTCTAGATCTATTGGCAACAAACCCCGTCAATCCTACATTGGATTAAAACTTGAAACACGTTCCTAATGTATGCTGTTGCATGTCTTCACTGGTAGTATGCATGTAATAAGTTGGTTGAGTTTTTCCTTGTACAGTTTTGTTTAATTAGAAGCTGCCTATAGTTCTATTGACATGTTTCAGCTCCACATAATATAAATGTGTTGTAGTTAGGTACAACTGCTAGATGAATACAATCATTCTTTCTGGGTAGAGGCAGTATTCATATATCCAGCTACCTAGTAACACTTTAAACTACCAATAAAAAAAATCAAAATAACCAGAGTTGAGCTTGTGACTGAACACACCCATCAACAATATGTAACTGGAAAAAGGAGTTAACATTTTTGTGACTGTGTCTCTACAACTAACAGCAGATGACCCCACTTTTCTCCTCTGCCCCAACTTGCAATCAGACTAATCTCTTCTCAGCTAAGTCTCTGCAGTGTATAGCCACGTGTGTTCTGTGAGAAGTGACAGCTTGCTGCTGTTTCTTAGCTCGCATAAGGGCTGCTGGAGGTCACAGCAAGAAGAGGAGTCCAGTGCCACCCCGTAAACTGCAGGAGGGTAAAGATGGACAGTAGAGAGTATTCCTGTTTAAAGAAGCATTTCAAAGCAAACTGAAAATAGAAGGTTGTTGCTAACTAAAAATTTGACCTATTTCAACATGGAAGATGTCAAAATATTTTGACAGCATGGGAAAATCCCCTTCTCCCCTCTCTGCAGTATATTCAAAAAAACCCCCTTCTGACTAAAGGGAATTGATTTTGCCAATTATTTCAGTCTTTATGGGAAACCACAGAGGCTGTTTAAATTTCTGAAACTGGCTCTTCTGGGAAGTAAGTTGGGGCAGTGGAGCAAAAGGATAATAGGATTTACCATCAGTGGGGAGAAAATAGGTGTCTGTCCTCATTTGTTCACATTTCTGAGTGTCACATGAACCCCCAGCCCCTTGTCTCCAGCCACGCAGCTGCCAGGAGTCAGGTACAGGAGTGACAGGTAATTTCTTTGCTGGAGTAGGACTTACCTGTGGACTTATCTTCTGTAATTATCTTCTCTTGCATCTCCTTATGGGTTACCTCATATGTCTTGTAGAGAACCTCAGCTGTCAGGAGTTTCAGATTTGCTACAAACTGCATGCTGGTCATTTTGATGGGGATGTCTTGGCAAAAGCCTTTTCTTTGGGCATTAAACTCCCTTGAGCAAGGACTGAATTGGTTTCATTTGCTGTTAAACCTGGCTGTCAGTTTGTTTTAGAAATGGAACCATGCCATTTTATATTGCTGAGTTTTGGACTATTGTTTGGCTCTCACATTTTGCACCTTAGAGGGAAAGTTGGAGAAGCATTGGTGCTTTCTAGAATATTGCTTTTTTTTTTTTCAGATTTTGTTAAGATGTATTCAAGTCTAAACTTAATAGTAAGAATCAACACCTAAACTTATGGAAATCATTGGAAACTTTGTCTTTATGCACAGACTTTCTCAGAAAGAGTTTGTTCTCAAATAATATGTTTGGTATCTCTGGAGGAATGTGCAAGGTTGCAAAGTACACTTCATATATGTAATTGTATTTTCATATATGAAATACAAGCACAAACAAAAAACCAGAAGAAAACCTAAACCCTTTCATCAGAACTATCAACAACTCAAGCATGAATCCTTAACTGAAGCAGTAGTACTTGCCCTTGTTATAGTAGACTCACTGACAACATAGCAGCAGCTCAAGGTAACCTAGTGGATAAGAATGATGCACTTAGAGATGAGAGGTTCTTCACATGCTGTATAGCACTTTAAAATGCTAAGCACTTCCATATTTGGAAGTACTTATCTTTTATTTTCTACAATATCTTAATTTTTTTTAAATGCCATAGAAATAATATTAGGTTCCCATAAGTGTTTGCTTTTATATTAATAAATCTTCATAAAAACGCATAATTTTTCTGATTGATTTTATAATGTGACACCTGCTTCTTATGAATTTATTTTAAACATTTAAAAACAGTGCTAAGCCATCTCTTTCATTTCTGCAATCGTGTGACAGTAACAAATAACCACTGCCTGGCAGTAATTCCATTAACATTTCAAGTTCAGAATATAAGGACACACACTTTAGAACAGGACATGTTTTTCTGGTATTCTCTTCTTCCTTTCCCTTTTAAGGGTACTCTAAAAGTAATTTGTAAGTTATAATGTTGCTAATCTTCCTGTTTGGGGGTGAACTTCCTTTTCAGGACTTCAGAAAGGAAATGCCTGCTGATAAAATGTGCAAGATTCACAGAAATATAAACAAAACAATGGCACTGGATGACAGAATAGGCAAACCCGAGGCATCAGAAGTACTGAATTCGCTTTTTAACCCTGGCAAATTTGCCTCGGTCTGATCTGACAGGGAAAAGGAGGCAGCTGAGCCTCCTCTCAGTTCAGACTCTTGGCTCTTCATTGAAGCTGATAGCACAGAAATTATCTCATTGCAGATTTCACAGTGTTTTGTGTGCAGTGTGACTTGTGCTCAATTCACTCCAAGTCCTACGCCAGCAGAATCCAGAGGTCTTCAATCTTTGTAATCTGAAGTAGTCATAAATCTTAGAGCTGTTTCCTTGTAGCTAAGTACAGTAATACTACATCACACTGAACAGACATTAGTTCATTGAGGCTTAAGAATTAACAGATACATGACACTGAACTTGGAAAAAACAGTTGAAGAGTCAAAATTTCCTAAAACAGACTGAGTGGGTATACTCAAGTACCTGTCCCTCTCAATTCTGTTCTGGAATATGCTGGCAACTTCAGTGCTCTGAGTTCTCACATAGTGATACAGATATGAGGATTTAAAATGTATGAACCTGATTTGAATCAGCTCAGAGATGATTTGGTTAGTTTTTTAACTTTAAAATGAGGTAAGTTCATTAAATTCAGATTTTGAGCACTCCTTTTTCTAGGCCCTCCATTTCATGCTGTCTTTACTCAAATTTCTTGAGTAAAGACTTGCAAGAGAAATGTACATCCTACACCTGTTTTTCTCAGACTTTACATTTCAGGGTAAGAAATTACTTTGGGATACTTAAGGCAAAAAGTCACCTTAAATATGCACTAAACATAACTGTGACAGAAAAATACATCTGCCTTATTGATGTGTCACTGCAATTAGCATGTAGAAAAAACCAAAAAGAAAAAGCAGAATTTAGTGCAATGCAGTTGTTTTATTAATTAATTGGGCAAAGGCTTGGTTTAAAAATACCTTTTTATAAGACATAGAGGTCAAAGTGTGCAGTATTAGAAGATATTATTTACCAAATGTAAATGAACTGTTGAGCTGTGTGAGGAGGAAAAGAAAAAAACACAGGTGCAGTCAAATTTCATGCCAAATGATTGTCTTCAAAATGAATTTTATCAAGTGTTTATTCTGTTTTACTGTGATAAAAAGATCCTTAACAATCATAGCTCAGCAAATACCCATCTATTCCATTAGAACTGCAGATTTTTCTAATTTTGCTCTTGAAACACTTTATCTAAAAGGATTTTCTTTAAGTGGTGCACTGCTCCCCAGGTATCCATATCTTGAAGATTACTGGTATGTTGTCTAGTTAAAAAAAAAAAGAAAAGGCTTCTGAATTTAGCTGAACAGTGACCACATCTAATTAATCCATTTAAAAGGAGTGAGATAATTCCAAGTTCAGATCAGTGTTTTGATAGTAAATAACCTAGAAGATACTGTTTAACAGAGATGTAAATGACTTCTTGAGGGAAAATTCCTTAGTTTTATGCTAAAAAAGTGATATTTCAGGAAATACTCTAAAATAGGTAATTGTAAGAGAAATAAATATTCTTTGAAGGTGAAGGCTTTTAAATTATTTTATAAGGTTACAAATGAAGATCATTTAGATACTTATAGTGAGGTATTACATCAGGTTACCAAGTGATGCCACTCAGGTCCTGCTCTTTCTACCTTTACTTTTAGTCTTGTCAAAGTTCTTCAAATGTAAGTGGTAGAAGTGTGCTGGAATTATCACTCACCCCCTTGGAAAAAGCCTGTGGTATCCCAGCAGAGCTAAGCATGAGGAAGAGCTGTATAATGCTTCCTCTGACACAAATAGTTAAAGAGTTCTAAGAGATGGTTCCACATGTGCTCGCTTATCTGGGTTTTCATTTCTGAGGCATTTACTGAAATAAGCTAAGAATGAAATAGCACCTGTTCTGACCAGATGGTAAATTTGTGGGGTTTTATCAGATGCTGAAGCTGCGTGAGTGTTTTGTACAAACAGAGATGGAGATGATCACTTTTACTCACAGTCTCACCCTTCAGCATAAATATTGCATAGGGTTGAGGAGGTTATTAAACATATGCGTAGCATATTATTGAGTTATTTTCACTCAGTCTTGTCAGTTCCATATCAGGACTGCTGTTAGTCTATGTAGTCTGATTTCTGTGTTTGACTTATTTTGTAAAATTCATGGAGATGGAATTTTAATTAGATGCATTAACATGACTTTACAACCTTGTACAACCCGGTTTTGACTAGTGGGATGTTCAGGTAGCCAGTCTGTCTCATCTCTGACAGTGGCCAAAAGTGCATGCCCTGGGATGAGTAAGAACCTGGCAGGTGGATGCCATATGTTATAGGTACTTTTGATCTTTCAGCTTGTTCAGATGTTTCAATGTTCATTTTGTATTGGCACTTTGATACTTTTTCCTCTCTGAAGTTGGGTAGTTTCCCCCTGTCTTGGATCTCTCTGGTTCCTCTTTGTCTAGGAGTCACATTTACTACTGACTAGTCTTCAAGTGCTATAGCAGTTTTAAGCAAAACTGTTAATTGTTACTGTTAATGATTAAACTTCCACTCTGAGTTCCTTTTGAATCCTTGGCAGAGTATAACCTAGTCCTGGAAGTTTGACACTTGGTCTACTTTTTCTTTATTCTCTTTAGAAATGTGTTAATTTCAGAGAGACCCTTAGAATTCCTCCAAAATTAAGGACCAGGTCATGGGAATCTCTCTTGTCTTTTCTGTGATCACCACTGATTCAAATGACTTTGATTTTTTTTTTTTGCTGCAACTTGGAGACCTTCATATGCATTGCGATCATCATCTCACCTTCAGATCATCTGTTATTATTATTTGTGTTGCTACAGTTTCCCTTATAATATTCATGTTCCTTATGTATGTGAAGAATAATTTATTTGCAATTATGAGTCCTTCTGATAATCTTTCTTTGAATTTGTTTTTGGTATACCTTGGGGGATTTAGTTTACCGTCTTCTTTTAACTCTGTAAGGGTTTTTTAAACTGATGATAGCCCCAGCTTTCTGAATGGTATCTTGCTCCAAAGAGGCTTCCTTACTCTTCTGGTGAGCCATGCTGGCTCTGTTCTATCATTCTGATTTGCTGATAGTGAGACTCTTCATTGGTAAGATTTTGAACCACATTAAGCCTTTTGAGTTTGCTACAACATGAGGTTTGCAACTCTGATTTTTTGGGAGACTTCTAACTAGCAGGCCCATGAAATATTTCTTTATAAGGCTTAAATTTTATCTCGGAGCTCTATCCTGATGGGTCATTTTCCTGATGTATTTTCCTGTTTACCACAAACTGGATCAGTAGTATTCCAAGGGCAAAGGAATTTGATTCTATGCAGTTCCTTTAGAGTGCACCAAAATACTGGGAAGGTATGTAGGAGACAGTTAACAATGAATTTTCCCTCCTGATTTAGAACTCAGATTCTCAGCCTCAGAGTTTCCAGTTCCATGAGAAAGACATGATGCATTCAGTTGGAGATTAACTCCACTACACATACCTCGTAAGAGTTAGAGGATGCAGCCTTCTTTGGTGTTCAGGCTGTTTCTTTTTGCAGCGTCTTGGGTGCAGAGGTTTGGGACAACCCATCTCCTGATGTGCTCAGTTCCATATATCCTGTTATTCCTGTACAGAGGAAGGAAAAAGAAAATTACATAAGAAGACATGTAGTTGCAACACATAAAAGCACTCATAATTTAGGTAGGAATAAGTTGCCTGCCATATGGTTACCCTAGTATTCTTGTATGATTTTAAAAATAAAAGATAACTTTAATATTTTATTGGAATGCTTAAAAGGATATATAATTCATTTCATACACTTTCAAGACATGATATTCTTCCCCTCTTCATCCTTAAGAAATTCCACAAACCTTCAAAACTAGAAGTAAAATTACCTCATGGTGATCTCATTTTTTTTCTAGGCATGAAGTTATGAAGTTGCTAATCCAGTCTTTTATCTTGAATTCACCATTATAATGTCAAGATTGAATAATCTGCCTTTATCTCCAGGGTGACAGCTATGTAGAAACTTCAAAAGGGATAGTTTTGCCAGCATCTAAAGACTCTTGTTAATTACTACATCTTGAAGTAAAGTGAAATAAAGGAAGATGAAAAATTATATTTCTCTTTGACAAGCTTGTAAAAATATCAGTGATGAAGCAGCACATTATAAGTACTTTAAGAATGCATTTACTGAGATCAAGACCATTCTGATCATGGTTCAGGTTAATGTCTACAAGATACATTGTAGGAAGATGTGTGTGTGTCACTGATGGTTTAGAAAGCTCTTAACTGGAAATTAAATATTTTGTCTCTATTTTCTTATTTAAATTGATTGAGATGATTTAGTAATGGTGTTGCTTTACAGCTGGCAGAAGGCCTTGTATTGTTGTGTCTTCCAAGTAGAAATAAACTTGTTCTGTTTCACATCCCAGCTTTACTCTGTTTTCACTGCTGCTGGCCTTACATGACCTTATTATGTAAAGCCAGATAGAGTGTAAATATTATAACGTGTAGCAAGCACTGTGTTATCAGCAGAGAATGCTAATAGTGAACTAACTGTGTGTTTTCAGGAGTGGGGTTTGAGGTGTGCTGCATTGTGCCAGTTTGTCTGTGCCCTCCTGCTGGAGATCAGGGCTGACTGGAGCTGTGTGGGTGAGTCAGGGAAGGGGTATTTGCTCCATGGGAAAGAAATCCTCATATCAAACCTACAGGCCAGGCAGGACAAGTTGTGGATCAATTCTTTTCTCTTAAAGCATTGTTATACTAATTGTCTCTGAAAATCTGAGGAGAATTCATGCAAATAAGAAATCAGTTAAGCCCTTGCTAGTACCAAGTTCTAAGTAAATAACTGATATAGACTCGTGAGAAATAAAATCAGGCTCAGCTTTTCAGAAAATTTGTAGCATTTTCTATTTTTTTTTGATGTGGTTTAGTATGCAGCAATTTATATCATAAAATACATAGTATAAACCATTTAGGATAAATAATTTGGCTGAGCTGATGGTGCTAGAACACAGCTTGTTTCATTAATTTTAACTACTTGAGGAATTGTAGCATTGTGAATTTAATACTACATCAACAATGGCTTTGAGTGACACTTAAACAACAACTGTTACACCAGACTGCTGGTTGTCAGTCCAATACCCTTGCGTTACTGGTGGCCACTAGATGATGCTTCTAAGGAAGGAAAATCTTACCAGTAGTGTAAAGGCTTAAGTAATTCTTGAGGCTTTGGCTGGCTAAGGGGATTGGACCCCTCCCTCTCTTTGGTCACCACAGTTCACATCCTAAAAATATTTTTCTTGAAGGAACTGTAATGCAGTATGAGACTTTTGTATGAGGTGGCCATTTCTGCTAACATTTGATTTCAGCTGTGCTGTTTGCCAGGAATATTTACCTATTTGTGCTGTATTCATTCATTGTGATGTTATTAAAATAAAAAATAATGAGAAATAAAGGAAATCTATACTATTCATGTGAGATAATATTGCTTCTTTGTAATGGAAAGCAAACAAATGTGATGTTCCTTTTGTTAGCGTAAGTTTCCAGTGGTCTCATCCATAAAAACAGCAGTGATAAAATCCCTGCCTCTCCCTGTGTAACAGAAGAGAATGCAGGGTGTGTGGCTTTGTCCCTGTATATAGATTTCCTTATTCCTTTTACATGTGTAAGAGACAGACATCTAAAGCGGAAGTTCAGTAACTGGATAATTGTGGCTAAATGAGTAGCCCTGAGGGTTTTAGGACTGTTTTAACAAATTACCATGATGCCATCAAGAAATCTGGTTAAAATGAGCCAAATGTGGTAGCAGGGACATGGCATTGTTTACACATTTCAGAAAGGAAAGGTGTCCATTAGTGTGAGTGTTAGAATATATAAAGTAGGATTTCATGTCAAAGTAGGATTTCATGTCAAATACAATGTGATCTGTGGGATATGTTTCAGTAATATCTGAATCTGAGAATCTTGGTTATTACTTTAGGTTGAGATGAAGTTATCATTTACTTTGTTATTATCAGCTTCTCTTTTAAAAATGCTGAGAAAGTTCCAATGAGGTGCTAAAGCCCAGGGGGTTTTAAGGCAGTTCTAGTACCTGAGCATCTTTCAGAAATGAAGGTTTGTACCTGCAGGACATCAGCTTTGTAGTGCAAGTGTCCTTTCTGAAAGCAGATGTGGAAACTTAAATCACTTGACATATCCACAGTGGTGTCACCATGTTGAGAATCTTGTAAAGCTAGTCCTGGGACTAACCTGTATGAAGTCAGTGTGAGCATGCCTGCGCTAACCTGCAGCAAAAGTGGTCCCCGCAGTATTTCCAACAATATTTATGGTTGGAAGCATTTTAAGATTTCTGTTATTACAAAAATTGTCATAATAGATCAGTGACAAATGTAAGAAGTATTTTTAATATGTCTTCAACTAGTTCAATATTTAAAATGCTTGATAACTTGTCCTTTCCTCAACCAAAACACAGTCTTATTCACTGCTGAACACTACACTGTATTACTGACGCAAAAAATTACAGTAATGAGTTAAACAGATTTCACTACAGCCACCTTTTCTGGGATTTTACAAACTAGTTTATCTCATTCTAGGGAGAAGAAAAAAATGTTCTATTATCTTTTCTGAAATTTCATTCAACTCTTAAATTAATGAGCAGAATATAAGCTTATTTCTGAACAGAAGTCTGGGAGGGATAGTAAGTGAAGCATGAAAAACAATCAAATAATATGAATGGAAGCAATTCCCAGAATATGCATTAATAATTAATAATACTGCATTTTGAGAAAAATCAGTGTTTTTTCAGTTGCTGTACCTCTGGGTCATCTGAAACAGGAGGCTGGTAACAGCACTGCATTTTCACTCAACAGTGCCTCCAGGTCTGGAGTGGTTCAGCTGAAGATTTTAGGGAGGCGTTTACTTGCTGTGTGGTCCCATGTAAAATTATATCTGCTGTAAATATCCAGGCACCTAATAAATCCAAAGAGCAAGACTGTTTTTTCTGTTCTCTTTGTTCTTTGTCTGTATGAATTGATTCAGAGTTTTAATTAACCTGCCTTTTTTCACCAAAACTACTCTTTTGAAAAACAAAAATTATAAATATTTACAAGATCCTTTTTTGCTAGGTGCGTTCTTTGGTTTCTGAAACTTTCCTTACATATATATATATATTTCCTTTCCTCTAGAAATGTTAGCTCATTGAGAATTTCTAAATGTAAAATTACCAAAAGCAACTGTTTCTAAACTATTGGGGGAGGGGTATGCTCTGTATAGGGAAGTATTTTCTTTCAAAATCCGTCTCACTTTCTTTTTAAGCACCTTGGGAGAAGATCAGCGTAGAAAGCTCTGTGTGTTTCAGACTCCACATGCATGGTAAACAGTTGTCAACTCAGTTCTGCTCATCTGCTATCAGAGGATCTGTTGCAAGACTTAATGTTTCTCTTGAAGAGTTCAGCAAAAACTATTGTACTGCCAAGTCCTAGCTTGAATATTTAAATGCTGAAATGTTTATTGTAGTAATTAACACATAGTAATTAGATCAAATCAACAGTGCTGGCTATATGTAAATTTAGTCCATGGATACTCAAATCCAGCACAACAGTTCCATGTAATCACACTGAAGTCATGTAATTGAAGTTACGTACATCCTTAAGTGCTTTTTTGGATTAGAGCCTAAATATTTTTTATTATGAAAGAAAATGCTGTCCAGCTCCTGAATCTTAGATATTCTCGCTCATAAAAATAAAAGTTGTAAACTAGATTAGTGAATAATAATGAGGAGGTCACTAATCCCAGCTATTTGTGAAGCTGGGACTTGCCTAAGCATGTATGTCTTGGGTCAAGAAGCTCATGATGATAGAACTGAGAGTCTGGGGAGAAGATAACTCCATGAGACAGGTGCTGGTGGGAGACCAGACTGCTTTACTTGACAGAAAGAGAAGCACAGATCCACTGTGTGTGCACAAGTTTTAGGTAAATACTTGTCATTTCAGACTAACTTGTATTTTATCTTCCTTTTTTGTCTGGTACCTTGTTGCAGTTAAGAATCAGCAAATCTTTTTTTTAAGTGCTTACGTTTCCTGCAGGAAATGACCTTCCAACTTGGCCATGAACAGCTATTCTAGAACTTGAAATGGAAATGAACAACAGAGAATTAAACACCCCCCTCCTCTCTAGAAAGCCATGCTGTGGATGTGATGCTGCCACAGCTAAGGGTGGGTGTCCTACTCTAGAAAGGGGTTCCTGAAAAAGCAAAGCACTGCCAAGGATAGTAGCTGAGGATAGAATGTGCTGTGGATTACAGGGATTGGACAGCAGACAAATGAGATTTCTTCTGTGTTTTTTACAGGCTTATTCTTGGTATTTTTCTCTTTCTCCTCCTAAAACTCTGCTTTGTTTTATGTATATGACAAAGATTTAATGTGAATTCCAGAAAGAAAGTGCTTTGGAACTCTGGAAATTTGGACCATTATATTCTAGTTGGTATATACAAGGGTCTCTAATAATATTGTTGTCACTGTAGATCACAGGACCTTGTAGAAATATTAAAGCATAAGGAAAGACAAATATAATAAATGTAGTTGATGGTCTCTAAGGTGTATTTCACCTCAAGCATTTTGCATTCAACTTCTTAAAAGTAGCTGCTTTGTCTGCAGGACAAGGTATTTAGCATTTGTGTCCTGTTCCCTCCATCTTACTCAAAATATTTTTGTCTCTTTGGTTAAAATCAGAAGTACTTTCCACTTACATAATATTCTATTCCACAATTCTGTTGGTCTGCTAGGTTCTTTCCCGTCTTTTCTTTCATCTTTGTGTTCTGCACAAGCAGCTTTATCACCAAGCTCTTCTGTACAGCTACTACTGCTACATTTCACAGGCCCCAAGGTATTTCAAGGACAGGGATTTTGTCATCTCTGATATCGTTTTTCTGAGTAGCATTCCTGAAAAATCCCAGGTGTAGAAGTAGGAACATTAAAATTTTCTGATAAAATTTAAGAGGAAACACAATGCAAAACTCTTGACATTGAGGAAGGGCTAACATGACTAAATCCAGATTTAAGAGCATTCCACAGCAGCACTGGAATCACAGCTAATGACTGTACTCAGCTTGGATGGGAGGCACAGTGCTGTCAGTGTGTCACCCCTCTATTCCTGACTCAAATAGCAAAGCCCAGCCTCAAGAGCTGGCGCTGCTGGATCTATGGCAGCTGTTGTAATGCATAATTAATGCAGCCCTGGGATACAGTTTCAAACACTCCGTGTCAGTGCATGCAGGAAGCCTGCAAAATGGGCATTACTTTCAATAGTCAAATATTTATTTTTAACTAACTTTGTAATGGCATACACACTTCTGCAAAATTGGGTGAAAAGAGGAAGGATTCCCTAGTAGCTTGTGATTGAGAGATTCCAGGGGAAATTAATGTCATTTTCGTTCTCTACAAACAGCAAGGAGAAGAGGAATTAATGCTTGCTTATTCTGTTTTGGGCAATGTACAGCATAAACACTGAAATGAATAAAGAAAGAAACTCCTGGTTGGTTATTTTAGATCCAAGTAGGTAAAAAAAAAAGATACTGGATGAACCAAAAATTGCATCAATGTTTGGGTAGTGTGATCAGAGATGGTTTTGAAGCAAGCTGGTACGGGAAGACTTTTGAAGCAAGCACTTTAGTCAGCAAGGTACATAATTTTTATATTGACAAGTCCTTTTTTGGAAGGTTGACAAAAGCAAAAAAGGCTGCTTAACAGCATTTCCTTCTCTACGTGTCGGAAGCCTTTGCCATGGGATGGGATGGGGCTTGTCCTTTAGCTGTGGCTGACTCCCCAGGCCGAGGCAGGCACTGGAGCGTGCCCTTGGGTTGTGTTCTGCCCCCTGCACCTTGGATTAGCTGGAAGCAAGCTGCTGCAATAAGGATTTCTGCAGGGAAAAGTTTTGAAAAGAAGCTATATAAAACTGATCTAAGTATGTGTTGTGCTCACTGTGCTGTGCATTTGAGTACCTTGAGCATTTCTGTGTAGAATGTCGCAGAGAATCTCTGGGTGGGGTAGTAATTACACTGTTTATATTTCTTCCTGGTTTGGTGTGCCTAGGAAAATATAAACCACTGCTGTTTGAAGGATCCAAATGTAAAAAATCTAGTATCTCTGACCTTAAACTTCATTCCTTCACTGCATGTGTTTTTACAGGACCATCCCTTGTTGCATATGAATTATGTAAATTACTTGAATTATATTCCCAATGCCCAAAGTGGAAAACCTGCTTCATGTGTGAAATCTAACAAAAGAAAAGTAGAAATTGATTTTGAAATTTTGATCTTACTCTACCAGTTTTAGCAATTTGATTCAATAAGTGAAGTTCTATGAATTTCAAGTAGCTGAAGAGTTATAGTATCTTCTTATAGATAAAGACATCTAAACAGTTTCTACTTTTAAGTAGAAACTAATTGCAGGACATGTTTATTGAAATTATTTGAATTTAATTCAAGTATGAAAACAAAAACCTGAAAAAAATTTGTATCTAAAATACGTAAGGGGTTTTTTTGTGGGTTTTTTTTGTGTGTGTGCGTGGTTTTTTTTTTTTTCAATTAGAGGTCTTTGAGAGATGTAAAGGTCATTAGGCTTTATTCATTCTTTCTTTAGAACACAAAAGAGCATGTCTAGAAACAGCAGCCCAACCTTAAGTTAAATGCCTTTCTCTCCACAAAAGATCCTCCACTTAACAGTACTAATAGGGAACAATTTTTTCCTCAGTTTGCTATGTGCTACCCTACCTTTAAAAAACCAAGATGTTGTATGCGAAAACTCATGATAGCCATAGAAAGAAATCAGCTAAGAAAGCTAGTGTGTGTGATACGGCGGACTTAGGTGCTTCCTGATGATAATGATTCCTTTTTGCACCTGTGTACTTAGGTGGCTGGTTTCTCCAAAGACACTCAGCCCAGTTCTAAAATACTCTCTTGCACAGGTATTTGTAACTAGTGGAGTGAGTAACCAAGTCTGTCAGAGAACTGTTTAGCTCTGAAAGATCTGGAAGAGTGATCTATAAAAGCTGACTTCTCTAGTAGGTAACTTTTATACAGTGGTTGTGAAAAAGCTGGAGAAATGTTATGAGGGCTACAAAGGCTCTGGTAAACACACTCCCCCTCTGTAAGGGAACAACGGCTCATGAACTTGCATTGAAATGTGTGTTCTGAATCTGGCTAATGGTTGCTGCCTCTGGATTATGAAACAAAGAAATCATGCACTAAATGGAATAGCTGCAATTTTGTCAAACAAAAAAGCTAATATGTATAATAGACATCTGCTATAATTAATTTATGTATACATATCTAATTTTTTTCTTACTAGATTGAGACATGTTTAAACAAGAGCTAATTTGATGTAGAAAAAATATGGAGGGAGATGGACTGCATTTAAAGTACAGCCCTTGTCTCAAATAAGTCAAACCAAAAAGAGGGAAGACCTCTATTAAAGTAAATTTTTTCTGAATTTTAGAAAACTCTTCTGTGTTAATTCCTTACTCTTTCCCATAACTCTGGCAGACAAGTGTATGGCACACTGTTGAGCAGTATCTGCCCCTTTTATACGAATAGACTTGTTTTAATTGACTATACTTGAGCTGGATCACATAACTTGGAGGGAAAGGAGGAAATTTATTTTTCTGCAGAGAATAAGCCCTAGTTAATAGATGGGATTTCATGAATAGTTATGAGGGAAAAACAAAATGCAGTTTTTTAGCCATAGACAAACATGATCTAGCCTGAGAGTAACTTAAAATAGGTAGGGCACTCCCCACCACAGAGGAAAATTAAGGGCCTCATGCCATGTTATGATCCTGGGTGATGCTTAAATGAGCCAGAACAAAGAATCTGTTTGGAAAGAAGTTACATTAAGATTTGGTCCAGTTACTTTGTGTCCCCTTTTGTGGTCAACCACAGAAGGCGATCCCATAATGGGTGGCCCTGTCAGTGACCATTTAGGTGTAACAGTTTCTTAGTAGAAATGCAAGTAAATTTTTCATCTACCAGCAACCATGAGCTGAAATGCTTGAAGGGAGGAAAACCAGACTAGTTTATTTCATTTATTTATTTATTTTGTCTAAAAGGCTTGGAACAATTCTGCAGTGCAGTTTTGACCTTTTCATACACAGAACTAAGTGGTAAGGGAAGCTTGGCTTCCTGTCAGCTCTTACAAGCTGCTATTTCTCTCCTTTTTCTTGTGGTCAGTACTTGGTTTTTCTGTAAAGCCTGGCTTGATTGTTATTTCAGTTAGACCATAAAGACCCTCTCCTGCCACTGCCAATGTGTTTCCTTGCAGAAATATTTTATCTCAAATGACAGAATCCAAGCAAAAGTTCAGCTTTAATGTCTGATGCCTTATAGAAAACTAGCAGCATGCAATACATGACTTAGCTGCACTGCACCATCAATATGTGCTTTATTCAGGATTTGCTTCACATTTCCTTAGAAATCATTTTAAATGCAGAGATAAAATAGAACCTATTTTGTGTAAAGGAAATATATTTCTGGCTTGGTTTAGGATGAGATGACAGGAAAGGGCAGCAGAAAATATGGGAGGGCATATAGAGTAACAGAAGTGAAAGGATCAATTTAGTGTAACAATCTGATTTGTGAAATTTATAAAATTAGGCAGATTTCAAAGCCAAAAGGGAAAGTTATGTACTGAGACTGACTTGTGGGAGCTCAGATGATTAGTAAACTCATGTGTGAAACCTTTTTTAAACTAGTAAACTTCACATGTGAAATTTCAAATGGGAAATTAGTATAAATTTTGAGGAAAAGGGACTGTGTTCTGTAAAATGCTTTATGGGTTTAGTGGTCATTACTTGGAGTGAAAATAAGGACTTAGTTTGAAAACTGTGATTTAAAACTGTGTTGTAATATGGCAACATGAATATACACACAGAGATGAACTCTTGATAGCACTGGTGCGTTCTGTCACTTGTAATATGCAGCTCTCTCTCTGTATCTGTGATACTGTGATCAAGGAGAATTGTTTGCCAAGGGGAGGTCTTGTTAAGACTAATTCTGGTAATAAAAGGGGCTAAAATGGATAGTCTTCCACATTCTGAGCTTATCTATGAAAAACCTTGCGGAAAATAAGCCGCAAAAGCAAAGATTTATTGCATGCTGAAGTGTCAGGATGTCAAAAGACTTCACAAGAAGAACAGGCAGAGAATTATGGCGTAATTTGAGAAACAAATTAAATTTTTGGGACCAAAGGCTGATTACTTTTCCTCTGTTTTTGACATCCTGATTTGTGAGAAACATAGCATTTTATTATTTCTGGAAAAGGTGTGTAGGGAATACCAACTTTGGGAACATGGACTTCCTAAAGGTTCTACAAAGATAAATACTGAAAAAATGTCTTTCCTGTAGAGTGCATTCAGCCCATAGATTAAGACAGAAAAGGATAAGAGATTGCATTAAGATAGGAGATGGTGTAAAAACTGCTATAGTGCACTATTCTATGCAAAACTGCTCTACTTAGATTGCACCCCATACCTTCCCAAGTGCTCCTGATGAGTAAACTGATCAGCTGGGATACAGGAAATGTAATTCTGATGTTTAGAATATATATGTCTGTGTTTATACATGTGTATCTGTACATTTTTGTCATAGGTATGTAAAAATCAGGAGCCCAAATGGAAGGGATTATAGTCTCTTAGGCAACCTGTCACGTACAGATCACTAGCTTTGGATTCACAAAAGAGAAAATCTATATGGCTAAAATGTGACAGACAAGATTCAGAGAAACGGAAATTTTAGGGCCCCTTATGTTGAAGAGGTGTCACTTTTCAGCAGGGAGAAGGACCAGAGAAACTGCTCCCCTTCATATACAAGCCTTTTTGTCTGGTCAGGGCTGGCTGGTGATTTGAGCATTTTTTCTCTCCCTACAGTTTTCTTTTCGCACTGCTATGGTCATTACTCACTGACAATATCCTGCAGGCTGGGGGAATCACTGGAAGGCCAGGCCAAGGATACAGGCAGCAGATACTCCACTGGGCAGTCAAGGCAAAACAGCTGAAAGGACCTGAGCAGTGAGTGTGAAAAGATGCTGCGACGGAAAGTGATGTAGCAGAAAAGTACTCCGTAGTGAGCTTCATTTCAAAGTATAGACACAGCTTGTGTTATCCTACACAAATTCCTCCAGGCCTTACTGAATGGCTTGACTGCTTTTCATAGATTGAGCTGTCCTTGTGAAGAAAGTGTTTCGAGAGAAAGGGCTTGGATCAGAGCACATCTGTTACACCAAAGGGTATGCCAAAGAAGTGGTACTCAGTGTCTTGTTTGCTTCAGTCTTCACTGGTAAGGCCAATGTTCAGGACACAGGTCCTTCAAACCAGTCAGAAAGTCTGGAGGAAGGCAGACTTTCCCTAGAATGGAAGAGGAGCATGCTATGGAACTCTTAAATGAACTGGATGTCCAGAAATCCATGGGACTTGATGGGATACAGCCTCCTTGTTGAGGAAGCTGGCTGCTGGCACTGTAAAACTGTTCTTCACTGAGGTCGTGGCATGCGTGGACTACACAACACTCAAAGGTTCCTCTCCAACCTCAGCCACTCTAGGATTTGATTATACTGAGCCTTTACTGAAGGTGAATGTAACTGTTTATAGCACACCAGTACCTGAAGTCTCACTGTTGGAGGAATGTATGAAGAAAGGTGTTACTGGAATGATAAGGTTCTTGCTGACAAGGACATAAAGCATTTTGTTTGAAAACTTGTCTACAGGGCTGCTTCTTAGATGACATAGATATGAGATACTCTGTGGCTTATCCTGTACTTCATAAAATAGTGATTAAATTTCCACTGGGAATAGGATATAACTGGTGAGCACAGGGAGGGCTACAATATCATAAATACAGTTGTTGTCCTTTCAGGAGTGCCTCAGGGAATAGGGTATTTAAAGTGAAAATCGGTTTCCTGCTTGCCCTCTGTGTTGTAGTTCCTCCTGAAAACTGCTAGACTTTGCTGATCCTTGGGGGGTAGCTGCTGAAGTTGCAGTGGAATACCCAGAGATAAGAGATGCTGTCATGACAGGGAATGATTCAAATTCCTACATTCTTTTTTTGTTGTGTTTTTTTTTTTTTTTTTTTTTTTTTTTTTTTTTTCAGTGAGTGACCCTATTACATAGGGATACCTCGTATTATCTGCCAGACATTCTGCTCATGTTTTCCTGTGTTCCCAATGTCTAAATATGTGTTTTCTTTCTGATTTCACTTGTTCTGGTACAGATATTCAAGAAATCTGTGGTGTCTTCTGGTGAAGATTTCTTTCTGACCTCCTGCTTGTCTAGCTCAGCTCAACGATAAGGTATTGAAGGTACTTGATTTTTTTCTGGATGTGTGAGGGTTCCTAGAAACCAGTCGTGATCTCTACACCCTGCTATAAGAATAAAGAAAGACCATGAAGAGTTAAATTATACTGTTAGCATAAGATGCTTCCATAATATGTGATTGGGTGAAATGCTGGAGAATAGCAGCCAGTCAGTCTACTGTGTTGCAGACTGTTACTCTGTCAGTCAAACTGCATTCCCACAAGCTGATTGCTGTGTGCTTCTTCATCCTGGCCTCTCTCTTACCTCATGCACTAAATAGTTTGTATCTCAGACAAAAAGGGTACTGGGAGCGGAGGAAGGCTTTTTCAGGGAAGTAAAAATCAGTGAGAATGAGTTGTTTTTCTCACTGGAATTTTGTAGAAGGTTACGTTCTTTTTTTATCGTTATAAGGGTGATCGCTATAAATGTGTGCATTGCTGAGTGTGTTTGGTCAGAAAAATTTGTTGTAATTATTCAGTTTGATTTTCCCCTCATTTTCACATGTTAGTTGTGGAAAAAATGACAGAATTGTTTTGATGTTACAGCAACAACAAATTGATATTAGGTTTTTTAACAAGACAGTACTCTGCATATTCTATTCTTGAACAGTTGTCAGAGAGGAATTCTTTTGCAATCTTGTCTCTAGACAGGAGGAGTTCTCATAGCAGACATCACATTCGTGTTCAGACCTTGTTTACGGTTCCTAATGAGAATTAATGTTTGTATTTTTCTGTTTAGTCACTTTGCTTATCCTTAATTTTTTTATGAAGAAGGACTGAATGACCTGTAGCATGTGTGAAATATTAACAGTTACTTCCCAATTACATCACTGCTAAATAGAACACAGGTTTTATTGCTGAGAAATTTGTGAATCTGTGAAGAAAGAAAAAGTTGGGGGTTTCTTCTCAGAGATTTTATTTTTAATGAAACACCTGTATATGCAGACAGGTTTAATATTCTTAGCTATAGTTTCAAACAATTGCTTTATCATTCGAAAATCTCAACTGCGTATCCTCATGTTTGAATTAGCCAGAAGTGAACAGCATGAGTGCAAAGAGACACTGAGAAGTTTCATGTGGCTGAAAACTTGAGAGCTGCCCACCAGCTAAATTTTGTGTTTGACATAAAGGGGTCAGATTGTTACCACACAGTCTCATGCTGGCTACAGTGGTGCTAGCCGAGGAGTACAGGAAATCAATGGTGACTGACACATGCTAGTTGTGGGTACAGATTGCTGCTTTTCTCATTCATTGCTCTAAGATGAAAGCAACCTGTGATAGTTTTTCTGCTAGTATAAAATTGCTTCTTGGTGTGTCACTTCTGTGGCTTAATTTAACTATAAAAGGACCAAACAAACTTGCTTTTCCCCCAGGAAACTTCCCATGCCCCACATGTCTCCAAAGGGTGGCATGTGACCATTTAGTGGGGGTTTCTTTTCCCATTGTTAGTTTTTAGTGATACAAGCAGTTTGTACACAGAAAATAAACTTGAATTGATTGAAGGTTTGATGTAGCGAAACTCAAGACTGTAAATAAAACTGTAAACCTACTTTTGGAGAAGCACTGACCCTAGCAGGCTAATCTGCTGGATAAAATGTGTGTGACAGGGCAGCTAAGCTGGACTTAAGCACGTGGGTAACCGAAATGATGCAAATAGATACACATGAAACTTCTCTTCCAGAGCTGTAACTTTGCCAGGAACAAACTTAGAAAATGAGATTCTCCAAATTAAGGACTCTTAATGTCATTGTATGCAGTGAAATGGACAAGTCTTTTTCATTACTTGGTTGACAGTTCAATATGAAAGAAAACATTGTGGCTTACAGAATCAAGAGATCAGTTTGGTGTTTTGTTGTTTGTGGTGGGTTTGGTGGGTTGTTTTTATTTTTTGGTTTGTTGTTTGTTTTTTTGTTGTTTGTTTTTTGTGGGGTTTTTTTTTTTCCCCTGAGACACTGAAGCACCCATCTGGTTGGAAAATAAACCCTCCTGAGCCTTAGACTATTGGCATTCTATTACTAGAAATACAGATCTACAGATTAATTTGCTCTTATGTATGTGTGGAACAGTGAGTTTTGGGCAATGAAGGCAATCAAGAATTTGACTGTTAACACTGGATTTGCTTTGGGGTTTTTAATTGGGATTTGGGGTTTTTTGCCAGTTACTGGTTTCAACACAATGGGGGACTAACGACAAAGAGATTTTGTAGTGAGTTTCTCCTCTGTATTTTCTGTTTATAGAGATTTTACTATTGCTGAGACCATGAGCTGGAAATGGCAGGGTTAGAGCAAGACTTGCATGTTAGTCAGTCCATGACAGAGTCAGCTGGAGGAGGGCAAGAGCACAGTCCTAGAGTTTGGGAGATAAAGTATATCCACTTGACACTGAATAATGTTGGTTCAGTAGTGCAACATAATGGCAGACTTCACAGGGTACAAGTTTGTTCATCCATGTTCCAAAAAGATGAACTTGAACTATAACAGGTATGCAGAATCACTATGAGCTTCATGAAAAGCCTTTGTGAGAAGAGACTGAAAAGAAATTGCTCATTTAACTTTGGCCAATGAAGCTGACTGGGCATCAAAGTGGAGGTAGTTTAAACAGAGAGGGAAAAGAGTTGAGCTACTTAGTGCAGAGGACAGGCACAGGGACAAACGGTTATGAAGAAGTCAGTCACAAATAAATTTTAAGTTGGAAATGGAAGAAGGATCCTTGCCATGGAAAGAATCAGACTTTGAACTAGCCTTTTAATTGGAGTAGCAAGGGCAAGAAATTACCAAGGAGTTAGTTTATATGATATGGTGCTGCTGATAGGGAACTGGAATTGATAACAAGGAGGTCCATTTCAGGCTCACTTCCTACATGCTTTGTGTTCTTTTCTGGGAAGGTCCATATATGTTAGTTTCCTTTTCAAAAGACAAAATTGAAAACCATGTTGTAGCAGAAACTTATGGGTTTGAGATCTACCACAGACTGGTCCTAGGGATGAGAGTAACAATTAACTCATTGCCAGACTATGTCGTTTTGCTGCTAAAACAATGCTGTGCTATCCCAAATGGATAATTTGGTTATATTTCAGTTTATGACAATTACCAAGAAAGCTGCAAAAAGAAACATTAGGTGAATTTTATATTATGGCACAAGTCAAAACTAGTTCATGTTTTCTGTTATGTTTTCTGATATAAAGACTATGCCACTCAGTCCAGTAATAAGTGCACGAGTGCTCAGGGTAGGATGGGTTTTTAAAGTTAAAAACACTTCCTGTGTTCCCCAGGCCTCACTGCCAGCTTGGCCTGGTGTGAGCTCAAGCTTTGACCTCTGCTGACCCGGTGAGGCTACAGACACTCTGCCATCAGGCTCTTCTTCTGAGAGCACAGAGCCATGACAGGCAAAGTGACACGAGGCACAGCTGAGGAATTCCACAAGCCCCTTCTGACCACCACCTAGTTACTGCTTTTCAGATGAGGCTGCTGCTCCCGCTGCATGAGCGCTCACCTCTGCTCTTGGGAGGTGGGAGCAAAAGGTGCTCATTAGAAGCTGAAACCACAGCCTGCCACCTCCTTGAGATAAAAGTCAAAAGAAAATTTGTGCACTGGGCTTGTCTCAGCTGGAAAAGGACTTAAGTCCTGCCTCTCAGCTGAGGATGGCTTTGAGTGAGCCCTTGCCAGCTCTGCTGCCTGTGCATGTCAATGTAAATAACAAATCCTGACTGTAAGTGCACATTTTGTCTATATTTAGGTATATCAGGACCCAATCCCTAAAATTAATTCATATCACAACAAGGCAGGAAGACATGGCAACAATTTTTGTAAGTTCTTTCAAGCTGCAGACACATCACTGGGACCCAAAAAAATGCACCTACACAACTAAAATCAAAGCGTTTCTGCTGAAAGCCTTTCATAAGGTAAAACCCCATAATTGTATGGCAAATATTTAACTTTTAATAGCATTAATGACCTTGATGGAAGTAGTTGTAGGGATTAATGAGCACCTGAGGTTAATGGAATCAGCTCCACCCAATTGATCATTAATTCAGAGCCTGTGCCCTAGATTTTGATCATTAGTGCTAAAAAACAAAATCAATTTTACATGGTTTGGGGCACCTTTTGACCAGCAACATCAACAATACAGATTCTTAATTTTGAAAATGACCTTCCTGCTAGATTTTTCTCTTTTTCTTCCTTGCATTGCCCTCTGTTCAATAACATGTAAGCACTAAATGAAAATGCCAAATTTCAGCATGCTGTGTTTTGAAATGCCTGCTTTATTAAGTCCTGAGGCGTGTTGATAATAGAAGCATAACAGCTTTTTACATGAAGCACTTGCAGATTCCAAAGTCTTACAAATGGCAGTTCTTAATGGTTTGAAAGTATTTTCTAAACACTTTGGACACTGCTTGAATTAATAACTTTGGAGTTCAACATAGTATTTAATATGTTGGTTGTGTGAGTGCCCTGCACCAGTAGGTGGTGGTTAAGGATCTGTGATCATAAACACTTGTGCTAATGGCTGTTCTTAGAAACAAATCTTTAACTTCTGGGAATTTTGAAAATGCTAAGGTATATTACAGAAAGATTCCAGTAACTTCAGGTGTTCCATTGCAGACCATATTTAATAGTATCCAGCTTCAGGCTGAACAGACAAAAGGGGTGTCCCAGTGTTGCTCTGGCATGGGATAAACATGCACGGGAAGAAAACATCCAGAACCACCTGAACCATGTAACCAATACCCCCTTGCACCTGTGTTAGAATATGTCATTTACAAATTTAATTTTAGCAGTTTATTTCTGTGATGATGTGGATGCTAACCTCTCCCCCACAAAAAAGAAAACTTGTTCTATAATTAAACCCCCTGCTACATGCAGATCAGATTATGAAGTATGAGAGTTAAAGGAAATTAATAAGAGTCCAATTTTTAAAGCGGAAGATGGGAAATAGGGTTCTGTGTCTCAGTAACACAAGGTATCTGATCTTGCAGCGATACATGCAGAAGCAGCAGGAATCTCACAGGATATCCAAATCTAAAACCTACTATTTAGGCCTCATTGTGAAATATCCCACAGATAAAGTGTATTTGTTTTTATGCACACATATAGTTAAAATAGAAGAAAAGCATTTCTAAAAATTAATGTTTTGCAAAACTAGCATTACTACAAGGTAACAAGAGCTATTTTTGTGTTTGATACAAAATACTATTTTATTTTATTGCAGGATACATTTTTGCTTAATTCCCTGTACTTTGTTCAAGTGTAGGAGTGGATTATTAGCCCATTCAATACAGTGGCCAAATATCCTTTATCTTCTGTGTGATCATAATGAAATGTAAGAATTTTTATCAGATGAAAAAAACCCATGACCACTACAATTCCAAAGTGTAAAGAAAGGAGAGAAAATTAGCTTACAGAAAATCTGTTAAAAATGCATGTCTGGTTCAGTGTTGAGGTACACGATTTAAGAAAATAAAAATGTTTTTCTTACCTTTTTGAAAAAAAAATCAGCTTTATGCAGCGTTATATCATGTTAAAACATGTGCTTAACTTGCATTTTTGGTTGGCTTGAAAATTCTGTAGGTGTCACATCTCTCTAGTAGATTTTACCTTAAATGTCCTCTAAATTTCATCTTCAGTATGCATGTTAGTTGATAGCATGATTTGTTTCTGCTTGGTCTAACCAGAAGTACCTAAAGATTTCAATTGACATCTATTTTGTTTTGGCCTTTTCGTTGTTGGATTCGCCTTAGAAATACTAGAACGATTACTCAAGTATAGTGACATTACTGTTGTACTGCGAGCAAATTTCTAATCAGTTTTTGATAGTGGAGTACAACACTTACACCACCCCAGGTACATGCTCCTCCACTTAATTCAGCAGAGTCTTATTAATGTTATTTTTTATAGCACTGTTAATTTTCATAGATGTTTCTCTATGGGATTTTGTTTACTGTTTAAAATACATCCGAAAATCTTTATCTAATACTACATGCTTGGTCCTTCACAGTGAAATGCCGGGGGGGGAAGCTGGTGAGGCTGTAAAAGAAATGGTGAATGCAGGGAAGGTGCAGAGAAGCCTCTGCCCTGCGCTCTGCAGCCCCATAAACAACTTGCTAACGAGCACCGGGTAATGGCTGTGGATGCTAAATAATCTCTTTCCCTGCCATTGAGCGGACATGTTTAAAATATGGTAGTTTTTAAAAATTAGTCTTTCTAGGGGAAAACAAATAATTTTCTGTTTGATGTACACCACCTTTTTAATAACATTTTATGGTATCACACAGAGGAGAAAACAAAATAAATTCAGCAAATGTAGAAATCGATAGAGAAGCTGGTATTTCCTCCGGTGAATAAAATCAATTACATCTTCAGAAGAGGTGTATCTTTAGAATAGATTAGCAGCGCCGGGCCGGGCGGGCGGGGAGGAGGCGATCCATGCCCGCGGNCGGCTGCCCCGGGCACCATCGATCCCTCCTGATTTCCCGGGAGCCGCGACATGGCCCCAGCGCGGACATTTTCCCAGCCCGGGGCTGCGATAAACGCACGGACCACCCAGCCAAGCGCGGCGCTCGCTGCCTTCTCCCCTGTCCGTATCGAAAGCCATGTGAAGGAAATGGCTCCGCCTCAGGAGACAAAGATGGCCCCTTTCCAGGCACGGCGCGGTCGGGCTCTGCGGCACTGCCGCGCCAGCCGGGGCTCTGCGGGAGCCGAGCGCTGCTCCCGGGCTGTCCCGGCTGCCGCCCGGGCCGGGCCCCGACCCCGCCGGTGTGTGTCAGGGACACGCATCCGTCTGCTATTGAAACTCCCGGAACAAAGGCTGAGGAATGCGGGGCCCGAATTTCCCTCATTTGGTCTGCCGTCGAAATTGATTTATTTGTCAGATTCTTAGAAATGGCAGAGAGAAACCGCAGGAAAAGCTCAATGTTGCAGATGGTGGTAAAAACCTGTTATTAGCAGATGACAGTGCAAACCACACAGTGGAAAGCAAAGACAAATGCGTAGCTCAAGTTGATGTTTGCAGCAGAACAGGGATTTTGAGAGGGGCTTTCTGGTGTGTGCAGGGGAGGGAAAGGGGAAGTGGGCTGTGAGGTGGTAAAGGAGCGTGCCTTAGTTGTTGTGCCCATCCACCACAACTAAAAAAGAGTGTTTGGTGTTAGGGAGTCACTGAAAGGAGCTGACAGAAGAAAGGACAAACAAGAACCTGAGAACAGAAATATTTTGCTGCGCATGCATACATACACACCCAGGTAATTGCGTGATTTTCCATCATCCAAGCCTCTAGTGACAGAGGGAGGGTGGATAGTCACATGCATCAGCCCCATAAAATCTGCAAAAGCACTGTTCCTTATTCAGCCATCGGCTGTTCCGAGACCTCACGCAGAGAATTACAACAAAATTCTATTTTCAGACTGACAACCCTAATGCTGCTGTGTCCTTATGTTTACTTCGGTTAACTGTCAGCCCTGATAACATGCACTGTACCACAGCTGCTGCTGTGGAAAAGAAAACCCTCAGAGTGGCTGTTTTGGGGGGGAGGTATTTGAGAGAAATGAAACTAGAAAAAGCAGGGGGGGAAAAAAGGAGAAAATCTGCTTGTGTAATGACACAATGTGAGACTCAAAACAGAGATCATTCAACTCTTGTTTTCAGCACATTTCTTGGTTTTAGTCTTGGCTGATAAAATATTTAACAGCCATCTTAGCACTCAGCATAGCAATAACCAAAGAATAGTCAAGCTCTCGGCCCCCACTGAGACAGAATTCCAGTGGCATGAAGTTTTCTTTTCCCCTTCCCATATGATGTGTTGTCTAGCCTAGCTCCAGATTTAATGTTAAATAAAATAAAAGAGCTTCATTACAGCATGCCCTATTCCTGAAATGTACATCTGGAAGTTACAGATTGAACTGACACTGCTACATTTACTGGTCAGCTTACTGTGTTTGCCTGCTTTTAAAAATGCAGATGAGGTTACTTAATTTCAGTCCCCCAAACAGGATGGAAATCCCCAGTTTTCCAGGATGGAATTACATTTTTTTCACGTGGACATAAATCAGAATGCAGTCTCTACTCCCAGGAGTGTTCTTACTAAAAAATAAATAATAAAAAGAAAATTGGTGGAAAAAATCATCATGGGAATTCTGGTGAACAGAATTAAGTACCAGGTAGAAGATTCTCCTTGTCATTCATTGCTCTCAAGTCAGGAACTGAATTAGAAAAAGTTACACTCTAGTGTGTGAATTCCAAATACTAATTTTGAGATCACTGAAATTTTTTTTCCATTTGGGAAATTGGGAAAATTATAGTTAAAAAGTTGCTTTAGCATCAGCTTTCCTTGTGATGATTCATACAGAAATAGAGTACATTAATTACTAGACCATAATATGTGATAGGATCCGGGTACATTTTTTGGGGGGGGGGGGTTGTTTGTTTCGTTTGGTTTTTTTAAAAGATTTGTTTTGTTTTGGTTTTTTTTTTTTGGAATTGCTAAATACTCACAGCTCCCAATCTGATTGAGCAGTGTCTTTTCAACATCTTTGTTCATAGCCTTTTTGTAAGAGGGGGCATTACCTCTTCTTGAGATTTTTATTAGATCTGTCATGGGTTTTGTTGTTTTTTTCTATGTGCCAGCTGTCAGAATCGGGAAATTGCACCATCCATTCAGCTGCTGTTACTAAATAAGTAAATAGGCCTAACCCTTTGTGATGGGAAACTTGCAATTTGGTGAGGCTCAAAAACTGCTCATCAAATACCAAACTCCAAATCTTACAATTTGGGAATGATATATCCTGATGAATTTTGTCTATCTAGGTTTTCGTACTTAATGACTCTTAGTATCTTAACGAATCTACCAGTAAAGATAGAATCAAGCATTTTGCTTTAAGATTATCTCTTCTTTTTCCTAGATGTTTTTATGCATTGCGTAGAGTGTCCACAGCTTCTCAGGGGGAGTTTTCTCATGCCAGGTTTTATGTATTGAGACAAGTACCTTTTTCTCCTCCTAATTCTAAATTTTAGTCTTTATGCTGCTATCAGGCACTCCTTAATTCTGATTCACTAAATCTTTACTACTTGCTTGGTCTGGAGCAGGGGCTTAAAATATAGGGAAAAAGTTCAAGACCACAGGTGGAAAGAACAGATGAACACATAAGGAAAGGGGAAGAGAGAAGTGTTGACAAAAACAATTATGAGATGTAGGAAGGACAGTGGGAAGTAGTAGCCATTAAAGAAACCCTTTAGGAGAAGGAGCACAGACTGAGATAGGTATGGCTCTACAAGCAAGGCTTTTTGTGGTGAGATATGCTTGGGTTGTGACCTTAAAACTCAGATGGAGTTCCATGAGAAATCTGGCGCATTTAAAATTATTAAATTAGTTAAAAGTACACCCTTTCCCAACATCTGAGTAACATTTTATTGTTATTATTGGCTGGGATAATTTTAATTTTTTTTTTTAACAAATTCCTAACACCTGAATGATAATAGAACTTCTTATTGAGCTATTAAACTAAGCCCTAAACTACTTTTCTGTGTTTATAAATTACTTAGATTTTAATGATAAATAAATTAGCATTGCAACTTGGTTCCTTTCAGCACCATTGATAGATGAGGGGAACTTAATTGGTTGCTCATCTTCCTAAGGCCTTTGTTTCTCCATCTATAACTCAGTGAAAAGTTTTATCAATTTTCATTCTCTGAATAAAATCACAGGATTTTATTTGAACAGACTACTTAAAATGAGCTTCTTTCTAAACTAATGAACAAGTTCTCTAGGAAAGTAATTTTCTCCAGATAGTTCAGGAAGGCACATTAGGTCTGTACATGTATTGATATTTGCCTTCTGTAGAGCCTGGATAGCAGTCTTTCTAAATTTTCTCTGAAAGGCATTTTGTAATGTATTATAATAACCTTCAGGGCTTCATGTTTTAAGTGTGGTGTGTGTGCCTGGTCACTAGGGCTTTGTCTGACTGGTCCTCCTGCAGTCCCCTGAGAACTTGTTACTCCTACCTATAAGATCTGCGAAATAGATCTGTCAGCCTCATGCTGTGTCTCCGGGTGCTGATCCTTGCATTTTCTGTTCCTTTTTTAAGTAACAAAGGCTGAGGCAGAGTGGTTGTGACCATGAAAGCCAGTGTAGAAGGCATTTAGGACACAGCCAGACCTTCTGTATCCATCAGTAACAGCTGGAAAGAGATGGAAGAGAACGTGTTCCTTTTTGTGTGAAATGACTGACCTTGCCATGCAAGGCTAAAATCCTTGTTAAACGGTGCCAAACTACTTTTAGTTGAGGTTTTTTTTATTAGAGGCCTGGTAGGATGACAAAAAGGGCTAGAAGGATTAGGAATCGAGGAGGTTTTGTATATTTCCCTGCATTACTGGATCCATAGTGTGGGGTTTTTTTTTGCACATAAAACCAAGTTTTCAGTGTTCAACATTATCAGTTAAATGCTGTGGTATTATTTCTGCATCTATGTTGTTAATAGCTTACAGTACTAAATGTGAAGGAAGGGTAAAAATCCGGTTTTGTTCTGACTGGATTTCAAATAGCAAAGATTTTCCTTGTAAGTGTTGCTGTTATTAGGACTTCTTGATGCCTCAGCTAATCATGTGGGAGTGGCAGGGATAGAATGGAGGCAGAGCTACTCTCTCCATCAAGCAACTCAGTTTGAGGCCCACCTTAAATTAGTATAAGGGGAAAATCTCACACCAATTTGAGAATTTGCTGTGGTAGTGGAGCCTTCTATTTACTTTGGATGAGCATGTGCTTATTTATTAGGAAGACGTTGAGAAGTTCCCATTACTTTCTGGGCTGTTGGTGCTGAGATTATACAGTGAGGTGATGCTTTGAACCCTTTCACTGAAATGTGCTTTTTCATGTGAAAGGAAATGGCTTGCTAAAGTGCAGGCTGCGTTCAGTTGGGATGAAGGTAAATTTCTCCTACCTGAATTGCTTTCTATAAAGTGTTACTCTCCTTTATAGAGCCTCTCCACCACTTCTGCTACTGCAACAATTATAGATTATGTACCTGAATATACAAACTCTCTACCTTGATGCAGTCATGTCTGTTGAAGATGACAGTGAGAGGGAACCTTCAGTTTTCTAACTGAAATCTTGTTTTTAGTCCTTGTGTGAAGATAGCTATAAGCAAATATAATGAATGACTTAGTTTATTGTCAGAAATGTTTGTGTTATTCTGCAGTTATGAATGCTGCACTGTGCTTTGCTAGACAAATTAACATAGTTAATAACACTACAATGATAAGGCTTTTACTGTTTACTGAAAAACATTTGGCTCTGGTGTCTCTGGGGATTCATTTGGAATATCTGTATTTTCACAGCTGCAAAATACAGGTGGCGTGGGCTGTTGTTGAATGAGTATGACATGTTTTTCAAAGGCAGAAAAATGAAGTCAACAGTCACACGACTAATTGACAATCATTAGTGAGTTGATCTTTTGCACCAATTGTTGGTTTAAGGCTTGAAAAATCTATCATTATCCCTGACAGCAAAAATTAGCCTGGTGAGATTCCAGCTCTCAGTTGACTAATTAACTTTTCTAATGCTGATAGACTTCCACCAGGTACACCTAGGAAATAATAGCTGTGGTAGGAATCCTCAGATACTGCTTCATTTGAACGTAGTCCCTGTTGGGAACTATGGTGCCAGGAGAACGGTGAGCAGTCTGGCAGCATCGAAGGTGTTAAATAGAGACAGCACTCTCTTGATTGCCTTAGAAAAGAAGGTGGTCATGCCTAAGCTGAAATACCCGAATTACAAAAATGTTTTTTGGATTAGGGAGCTAGAAAATACTGTCATAGATATTATATGCAATGTTGTAAATGCTTCTGATTTTGGAGTGGTTTGGTTGTTTGTTTGTTTTTCTTACAGACACTGTTGTTTATGGTATTGATACAGCAAAATTCTTTTTAAGAAAAATGCTACAAATCTGCTTTTTGTGTTTCTATCATAGCTGAAATTTGATTTGTAATTCTGTGCTATCTGGCTACTTTTGAAAATTACATTTCTAATTTTGTAACAGCAAAGTTCTTACTGAGAAAAACACTGTAATTAATAGAATTGAATTAAGGTAGTAGAGGTAGAAAGACTAAAAAATGAATTTTCCAGGTAATGTGACTCTACCTGTATTTCTTTAAATGAGTATGACCAATTGATTGGTACTTCACAACAAGAATGTGGAGGTCTTTCAAGAAAAACCTGACGTTTGTTTTCTTGATTGAGGATGACCTAGCACAAGTGGCACATTAATAGTGGTAAATAGGGAAGTGTTAGATGAAATACACAGTATCAAGGTATGAGGTGCATCCACTTTATTTCTTAAGTTTTTTTTGCTTTATCTAGCTCTTCACGAAGCTAAGACTGAAACAAGGATATATTTTTAAATATTATCAAATTATGCAGCTTATGCTCTGCACCCTGATGTCTGTCACATAATTTGGGCAGTCACATGGCTTTGTACTCTAATCTATTGCTATCACAGACTTTCATTGACAACCTAATGAGTTATAATCATTAGTTTTATTTTCAATTTTACCATATCTGGGTGTTCTGTAGGGGTGTACATTCACATAGTTTATCACCCACTCACACTGTACTTGAAATAGAACTTTTAGTGGAAATATTGATATCTTGTTCAAATATGATAGTACCAGACTTTAATGTTGGTTAACTGCAGAGGTTAATTTTCAAGAATAACTTAATAAATGCCTGCTTGTGTTTATATAATGAGAGGATAGTGCCAGGCTTAAGTCCCAGGGTATTTTTCTGTTTGCTTGTGGTTGCCTCCCCCACACCAAACCAAAAGGATTAAAAAAGAAGAAGAAGAAAAAACCAAACCCCAAAAAACCCCAACCAACCAACCAAAACCACTCCCAAACCCCCCAAACAACCCCCAAAACCAGTAAAAACCAAACCAAGAATCGAAACCAAAACCTGCAACCCACAAACCAGTGTGATGATCGAAGGTTCAGGAGTCACCTTTAAGTGATCCGAAGTGGCTGATCATACACCCCAGAGTCAAAGGCATTACTCAGTGTGTAAATCAAGTGTGCCCCATATTGCTGACGGGTGAAGATGTGTGAGCCTCAGAGCCTCTTGCAGTGAATGAAAGGGATTTCCCTCTAAGGACAGGTGATGGACAGGTTGAGAATATTTGTTTGTACTTTGACCCCCAAAGCATATCAATGAAAGGACTCTTCTGGCACAGTATAGCAGAATTATAGGTGAGAAATGGGAAGGGTCTGGACGGAACTGGCCAGTGCAGGGCAGGTCCTGCCCTCCTCAGCTGCAAAGCTGCAAGAAGCTGCAATATAGAGAGCAGGACCAGCCTGGTCACCCTGTTCCAATACCAAAGTATTCCATCCTCTCTCACCTTTAAGGGTACACTCGAGTTTTTGATGAATAAGAATTTGCATGTGTGTGCACTTAGTGTTGAGTACATGGTTCAATGCTTCTCTGAATTGGAGTTTAAAGAGGTAAAGGAATCTGGTCTTCATGTAGTCCGAGTCATGAATACGTAAATGGCTGGTCTGTTACTAATGAATGATTGTAGTCCTTTGTCTCAGAGTAGTGTAAAAGTGTTTCTTGTGCACTTAGTTTTTTCAGCTCAGTGACTTTTCCACGTGCTTGATGTATTTGCCAAAATCCTTACTGCAGAAGTGTGTTCTGCTTGTGATTGGTTCTGTCAATTTGTCCTGCTGCCCTCAGTGTGTGTATTTCTTAGCATGTGTTGGAGTAGCTGATTTGGGGAATTTGGATGCTCCTTTTGCCGACTGTGGTTAAGCACAGTCTTATATTGAATCCATTCTGTGAGTTAGGGGAAACCAGCATGAGCCCCTCAGCAGTTACACATACATTTAACTTGCTACATGATAAGCATCGGTAAGTCATATTCCAACACTGGTGTCAGATCAAAAGCTTTTTAGAGAAACAAAATGTGCAACATGAGAACTAATCCCTTAGAGAATTGCAGATGCTACACTGCATCTTATTTCAGTGCCTGGAGTTTCTGCACTCAAGTGCTGGATACATCACTGACTCACAATACTGTATTTTATAAATGTACCTGAAAAGTCTCTGTGAAAATCTTACAATCTGTTAATTTCCTCATTTGTGATACAGGATTTAAATGTGTTTTTTTTTCCACAGGAAAAGTAGTTAATGCATTGCAAAATTCTGTGCATTTTGAATTCTCTGTACTTTAGATACTGCTATGTAAATGGAATATATGAAATAACAGTGTTGCCTCAGTTCTCACGCAGTACCAATCAGCTTCTCTGTAGTCATTGTATCCCCTCCTCCTCCATTAATTAATTTCTTTCTCTATGTGCTGGTTTAAAATTACCTAATTACCTGTAAACAAAGGGAAACATGTTTCTCGGGTCTTTAAATGGTGGAGTTTAATTTTTACTAATCTTATTAAATAATAATATTAATAAGACTTAACAGTTCTCATACAAAGAAAAAAGTGCTCTATAGAAAACATGAATACGTTTAGCCAGTGTAAAACAGCTTGAGCCATTTTCATTTCCACTGTGTATTATGTATTTTTTAAAGAAAATCAGACATGAGAAAATTAATTTTAACTTCATGATTTATGAATTATTAATTCCTCATGGCTGGGATTATTTACATACTGAATCGTAGTTAGGCAAAGAGCAATTAGAAAGGTGTAGCTTTATCAAACTTTAAGAAGCC
Source organism: Donacobius atricapilla (assembly GCA_013397315.1). Lineage (NCBI taxonomy): Eukaryota > Metazoa > Chordata > Aves > Passeriformes > Mimidae > Donacobius > Donacobius atricapilla. The sequence goes on from WBMY01012014.1 coordinate 1,068,007, forward strand.
AAAATACCAGGCTGTTGCCCATTTGTGGGGTTGTGTTTTTGCTGTTGTTGGATTTTACTTTGGGTTTCTGTTGGTTTATTTTGACAATCAAATTTCCATCAGATTTCCCGTCTGGATATGTGTACTCTTAGATGTACTTTTGGAAAGGTAGCATTTTAACTTTGATATTCCCTGCTTTACATATTCCTCTAGACTTCCCAGTAATACTTTAACAATTTTGTGTTTTGACTATATATTGAATATATTCTGTTGGACCACTGGTATCTTAAATTCAGTGTCAAATTCAATTGCTTTCCTGTAGCTCTGCTTCCCTCTCAGCTTCTCAGAGTAACTTCTGTGCTACTGTAACCAATTCCTGCTCATTCTTTCAGCCCTCCACTGACTGCCTGTTTGATTTTGTGTAGAATTTTATTCCATTTGTTGCTCTTTAGATTCTTAAATATCTGAATCCTTTCTCCTTTGCTGCTGTATTTCTTTTTCCTTCTTCTAGTCTGGATTGTTGCCTTGAAACTGTTTCCACAATTCTGTAACCCACCCCCTTCCTGTTCTTGGCCCTTGGCCACATCTGAGGGAGGTTTACCCTTCTCAGATTGATTCCGTGGCTCACTGAGTCTTTAGGAAGGAGACATGGATACAGATCTTGGATCTGTAATATTTTGCCATAGTTCTTTGTTCATATTCTTAAAAGAAGTTGGAGTTTTATCTAAAGCTATGTACATGTTTAATATATATATTCCTGGTCATTGTTGGAGCAGTATTTGTCAGGACTTGTGCCTTAAAATTACAGCTTCCTACAGAGAATCATAGAATGGCTTCTATTGGAAGGGGCCTCCCACCAGACTAGGAAGGTTTTCATCCAAGCTGCCCTTGAACACTCTCAGGACTAGGATATTCACAACTTTTTTGGGCAACCTTTCCCAGGGTCCCACAACCCACATGGTGAAGCATTTCTTTCAATTGCTTTAGGCTTCTATTTTCTTTAGTTTTGCAAACATTATGCTCACCAGGAAATTTTGACAGTTTCTAGAGTTGATGGGGAGTAAAGATATTATCAAGTACCATTGCTGTTGGAAAGGCCAAGCCTTATCTGAAGAATTTCATGCTGTAATATTCAAGTCAAGTTATAAAAATGCTGAGACATTAGTGACATTGTGGTATTTTGGAGTATTTTGTGTGATATGAAAGTATCTGGGGATCTCTGATAATAAGGTCTCAAAAGCTGTTCAAGACTTGTACTAAATTGCAAGGGAAAGAATACAGGCTTGAATATTATTCCTTAATGCCAGATGGATTAGTGTTATGATAATGAATATCCAAGGAATTAAAAGTGATTTGTCACTTTTTGCAAAGGGTTGCCCAGAATAGTAATCCATCATTGCTTTTTCACAAAAGAAGCTTGATCTGTGAATGTGATCTCAGAGATACAATAAAAAATCTGCATTGCCACTGTTAATAGAAATGCAGGGTGAGCCCTGGCAGTTTAGCAGGAGTCCAGACAGGACTGAACTGAGACTTGCAGTGAGATTACATATGTTTACAGTAATGGGTTAACTTTCCTCCCAGTTGCCGTCATGCATGACTATCCTGTTCTTCCCTGCAGTGTGCAACAAGCAGATGGAATGGTCAGCAAGTCAAAATATGAAGTGCTGGAAAGGTCACGGTACTACAGGATGCCGCTGTCTTTCTCATCTGTCTTACAATTAGGGTATCTTGTTCTTGTAGAGAGAGTCATAATGAGGACTCTAATGAATACCATGTATATCTGTTCCTCTCACCCAGAAGCTGCAAACAAAGGACAGGTGGATTTGTACTAATGAGGGGCCAGGCAAGGCTGCTTTTATTTATGTGAGCAAATGTTTCTCATTCATATAGTTGTATTTGGAATTCAAGAGAAAAGGAATTTTCTAGATGAACTCTTGAATGAAGGAGGGTTACTGAAAGACTGTTTTGAATCTTCAGCTTTTTGAGGTTGAAAAAATTTGACCAATTTGCATTATTAAAAAAAGACACTTACTCAAGATGACAGTGGTTATGGTAATGAGCTTAGGTTCATGAGACTCAGGTCCTAGCTACAGAACTCATGTAGAATTTAGACAATATTATTCAAAGACCATTGATATTGTTGGAAGATTTGAGAAAATTTCTTCAGAGTTCTTCTAAATACTATGAAGCAGTCGCTGAGGGAATTTCTCTATTTCTGAATATCTGTGGGATGGCAGAGTTGGATTATTTGTCTCTGTAAGCCTGGGACAGTAGCAGGTTGTTAAAGTTAAAAAAGTTAACTATTCAAGGAGAATTCCTCAGACACCTGCTCTTAAAGGAATATGAGGCAAGAGAAGAACAAACAGAAGACATAGTCGTCATCATATTAGGACTAAAACATGGGTGGGATTTGGGTGCAGTAAGAGCTCAGATTAATTCACACAAAACATTTCTGCTGTAGCCACAGCAGTGCCCTTGGGTGATCTGAGAGCAGCTGACAAATCTGCACACAGGGCTCTGCCGAGTGGCTGCAGCCACAGACATGGCTGTTAGAACTGAGCATTCATGGTGTGCCATCTGCAAAGCTGCAACATTGTTTTGTTTTTCCACCTCCTTACAGTTTATGGAAAAGTATGGATAAATTTGTGGATTCAGGCTTTATGGTAGCCCCAAGATAATGAAGCTCTATAAGTTCACTCAGCAACTCTGGCAGCTCTACTGGGACTCTGTGAAATGGAGGAACACTTCTTTCTGGCATCCAATACCAATGGTGGAAGGTGTCTTTTCTTCAGTATAAATGGAAGTAATGAAACACTTCTCACAGCTTCTTTTTTTTGTTCTCTGTTTTGTTTCAATATCTTGGGTGTCATTTACACCCTAGCTGCAGTATGTTTGGATAAATTCTACCAGAGATCTATCACTACACATCCTGATGTCCAGTATAGCTGTCAGTCGTATAATGTTCTCAGGACTCACCAGGTAATCTTCCAGTCAGGTAATCAAAAGCATAGAAATAGTGCCATGAAACACAATCAATCTTTCAAGGTCCATGTTGTCTTTTAGTAGTATTACAGGATTATGCTTGTACCTATTACCCTTCAGCAAAATTAGTAATTATTGCCTAATGCACCTAAGAAGTGAAGAAAAGCAGAAACGGAATTAGGCAGCCATCGTTATTTTCCCATGGTTACATAGCAGCTGAACTGCTGAACAAAAGATATAATCTTATGTTTTCTTGTTTTCTACTTTGAGCTAATGTCACTAAAAGTATCAGACTACACTGAATTATACTGCTGTAGATTTTGTTCGTGGTGTATTTTTAACAATTTTTCATGATTTAGTATAAATTATTGTTTCACTCTCATTTATAGTACAAGCAGCACTAACCCATGTAAAAACATGAACTAAACCCTAATGTATGAACAGCAAAAGATTCATGCACTTGGGAGCATTTTGTATAAATAGAAATAAAACAATAAACACAAAACAAAATAAACATTAGTGGGTTGATAGTTCTAATAAGGAAAATGTTAATATTTGGGTTAAAACTCTTTAGAAATCATTCAGTGTTGGCTGGTTTTTATACCTGCCACTTAAACAATCTCCCCCGTGCACAAGGAAATGCAGTGTATCTGCCTGAGGAGCTGATCTGCTGCTTTGAGGCCAAAACACTAGAATGTAAGGCCTTTGCTATAACTGGATAAACATGGGTGATGGAGAAAATCTATGTTTATTTAAATCTGAGTCATGGCAGAATATGTATACTGTGATATTATAAAAATGTTTCAAGAGTTGTTTTTCTGTAGAAGTGGTCAATATTGGAGTCATGTCAATAGCAGAAACATAGGAGTTTTCCAAATATTTTTGTGAAAACTTAATTTTTGGTGAAGAGAAAAAATATCAGAAATGCACATGGATGTTCTAGTTATATAGTGTATATTTTGATTGGAGGAAAAATGATGGATGATATACAAGAAAACTCACTGAGTTATGTTCTGCACTTTTTCTGAAAGCTGTAGTGTGTGAATTTTGTGCCAAAATTCATTCTTGGTCTTTCTGCCCTCCAGCTCACAAGCTGAATTTCTATGATTATATGTTAAGTCTTTTGCACTGTCATCAAAATCTTACAGCCAAATCAGGATGTATTTCATACAGAACATCTAAAGATGAGTGCAGGGAATCTTTGCGCTGACTTCTTTGAGTCTCACAATAAGTCACTCTTTAGAGCATTACAAGTAGGAAGTCTGGAGGCAGGAGTTTATTTGCTTAACTCCTTAACCTCTTGAAATACTAGATGTGGTTGAATTCTTATACCTTTAGACTTTCAAAGACTTTTATCCTTACTTTACCTTTCCTCTTTTCCAGTTCCACCCATAACCCATCCCTCCCCAGTTTGATTTCAACCCCCATTGTTTTTCACCATGTCTTATATTTTGTACTGTCTCTTTCTCCCTGATGGGAGGAGGAAAATGATGTGATTAGCTTTACAAACCATGTTTTGAAAACAAATACAGGATGTGTGGAGATAATAACTAATTACTTGTGTCTGCAAAAATGTCATTCTTTGCCGAGTGTTCCTAAGATCAGGAATTTTCATTGCAGCATCATTTTAAAAATACTTAGTCAATGTAAGTCCTGTAAAATTTAATCAGAGAACCAAGCTGATATTTCAGAATACTTCATGCTGTTAAATTTAACACTGAAATGTCAAATCTCTCCAGTTTTTCAGGGGTACTAAGTGGGAATGGACTGCACTGTAGGATTTGACCCCGAGTTTACATAATCTCCGAATAGCAAGGCTTATATTCTTAAGGTTAAATCACACAAGCTAATTTTCTGTTCTAATTAAACTAGCAAGAAGCCCTGAGAACTACAAAGAGTCAGTTATTTACTTAGTTGAGTTGATTGACTTTTGCTATTGCCTCAAGTGAAGGGGAAATACCAACATGATCATGTTGGTCTTTGGTCACAGATGAAATGATTTCCAGTAAGTTTTGCAGGTAATAATACCTATTTCTCACTATTGTAGATAGAGGGAAGGTATCCTGACCTGAAAGAGTTGCTTTATTAGGTTACACTGTTGCTGTTAATGTTTCTTAATTATCTCTGTTATGGTAAAAATCTGAAAAAGTGTAAATTGAGTGCTTTGCATAATTTATAAAAGCTGAATGTTTCCTAATTAGTTCTGTTAGGTTAATGATACTGCAGCCTCATTTTTCCATGGCCCTAAGCAATGACCTTTACCCTCCCCATTTTTAGCACTTTCTTTTAGTTCAAAAACATGTGGTGACCTTCCTCATCTCGAATGATCTTTGGAAGACATAATGCTTTGGAAAATGTTACAAATCCTTTCTCCCTTCTCCCTTTGAAAGTAAAGAAATGGCCTGCTTTATGCAGGCAGAGTTAAAGCCTGGTTTATACAGATCCTCTGAAGAATGCTGGTGAAGTGCATTCCTTCAGTGTTTTCATAGAAACTGATGTGAGCTGCATTAGCAGAAGATGTGAAAATGGTGAGGTGGGGGAGAGAAAAACCTCTCTCAAAAGGATTCTAAAATAACATTTTGCATCCTCGAGTAATTTCAGCTCTCCCTGGCAACCATTCATTTCTTCTGAACAGCAGAAGTTTGCAATATGAAAGTGGATTGGCTTGCTTTTCCCATGGGGCTCTGTATCTCTTCATCCACCGCCTAGGGTAAAAAGCAATGCATACGTTTACAATATAAATGTGATTTAATCGACCTCCCTGTCAGAGAGAAATGGCAAGCATATCAAACAAGCCCAAGATGTTAGGAAGAAAAAATCATAAATTATTCCAGTGATGAGTTTCTGAGCAGCATTTTGGACTCCTAGATGATTCTATGTAAAGCTGTTCCTTGAAACAATAATTAAGATAATTCTGTATGACAAGGAGAAAAATGTTCAGCTTTGTATGAAATGTGCTTTATGTTTAGGAAGCTGCATGTTCACTGTATTGATCAGAATTTCCCTTAGCTGCTGCAATGGAAAGCTGAAACTAATTGAATGATTCACCATTTTATTTCTAAGTCTTTATTTATTTTATTCTACGCAAAATCAGTTGGCTTTTAAATCAGGAAGGTGATAGGTTTCTTTGTGGGTGTGATTCTGTGAATATATTCTGTGAGGTTTTCAATAGTATTATCTTTTAAAGTTGTGAATGTAGATTTGTGAGGGAAAAATTATTTATTATTATTATTTGGGTTTCTTTTGCTTGAAAGACACTTGAGTTTTCCTGAGGAGCTAAACAAAAGGGTTTTTTTAATGAGAAAGTGCTCCTAGAATCATTATGCCACTTAGTTTGTCTATAAGAACCCTTTCCAGATTTTTTTTTTTTTCTGTTCTTAGGCATGAAAGCATGGGGGGTGTTATATGCTTTATTTGTTAAAAATAGAGGAAAGCTGGGTAAAAGATTATTTTGGCAGATGGGACATTAATAAATACATTACTGAAGTATGAATCAAGCCACAGGGACCTGAGTTTGTAATTCCATGCCAGGATCCAGATCTTTTTCTGAAGAATATCTGATCATATCATCAGTCCGTTTAAGATTACTGAAGGGATCCAACTGTGTTAAATTTCTGCATACCAGAGAGATGCCCTGAGTGGATTTTCAGGCCACTTTGCTGTCCTGACTTTGACTGGCTATTATTTTAAGTGTTATGCCATTACATGTATCTCTTCATTATTCATATAACACTGCAGTAATTGGTGGAAATTACAGTTTTACCCCGCGTTCTTTACACCGAAGATTTGGCATTTTGCCACCTTTTTTTTCTTTTTTACTTTACTTAATCCTTTCAATAGTGAAAAATGCTTCCTGTTGACCAATGACCTTCATTGCACTACTTAACTTGTGTATTGATTATTTTTAATTTTTTATTTCTCTTTTTTTCCCATTAAGAACTTACAACTTTATTTACAACTTTTATTTAAATCTCATCCCCATCATCACTTGCTTCGCATCTTTGTGTTATGGCTGAGGTTTTGGTTAAAACCAGTGATGTTCTAGTAGATCTTTTCCAAGTAATTTGGCCCATTTTGATGTTTTGACTTGGTCTGCTATGTCACTTTCAGGTTCCTTTGACAGAATGTGTAGTTTTTGAACTTTACGCTTAGATTCTTGGCTCTAGCACACTTTGAATTACTGCCTTTCTTCCCTTCTGGTGAATAAATTATAGTTCCTACCTCTTACAGGACTGTCATACTGTCTCCTTTGCTGACCTCATGTTCTTATTTCACTTGAAATTTCCCGTTATTTAGCTTAGCCCCTTATGTGGCTTTGCTTTCTTCCTCTGTGGTGCATTTTCTTTTTGTGCTCTTAGAACTTCAGTGTGTAATCTTCCCCGTCCTTTTTTGTACCTGATGTTCTACCTCTTGGAGGTTTTATAGCAGGCAAGACTCCAGTTTAAGTAATTACTTCTGTCTTTCTGAGTTCTTCTTATCCTTTTGAATTGAATGATGATCCCTGTGTTCCTGCCCCTCACTATTGTGTGCATTGCTAAGCAGACCCTGTACTTCAGCCTGCAGCTTCCCTGCTAGATTGTCCTGTCTGACACACTTTGGGGCAAGGGGGAAGTTTAAGATGCTATTTATCATTATTTTAACATGTAGGCCATCCCTCCTTTATGTTTTGCTTTTATTGAATTAGAGGCTGTTCTTATTTGGTGCTTCTCTCTGCCATTCCAATAGGTTTAGTGCCTTATTTGCTCTGCAGGGCACTTCTGCAGTATTTTGGGTGTTTTGTCCAATAGGTTTCTCTCCTTTTCTCACCCATCTCCCATCAAGGATATTGATCTCCTCTCCCCCAATCCCACTGTTATTCTTTGTGCTTTCAAATACTTTTTTCTAGTGAGGTTCTCTGTTCTGGACTCAGTCTGCTCACAAGTAAATGCTGTGTGTGTGCATCCTGTTCACTTCATGATTCTACATTCATAATTCATTTCCCTATTGCCTGTGCCTCAACAGGCAGACCAAGCTCTCTCAGGGCTCTATCCAGACTTCAGGAGGTATAAAGTTGGATCCACCTGTTTTTTTGGATTGTCTGTATAATCTAAGGTGGTATCACTGCAGAGGAACGAAGAAAGAGAAATATCCCGGATCTCCACAGCATTCAGTTTGCACAATAAAGAGGAGGGGATGGTATTTCACTTACGGTCCTGTTCGTTGCAATGCTGTTCTGAATGACATGTCTTGGCACAGGAATGGGTGCCGTAATGAGCTGTAGCAACCAGCAGTTGGTACTAACTGTGTGCTCCCAAAAGGTGCTGCAGAATGGGGGTAGAAGTGCATGGATGAAGATCAGAAGCACAGTCCTGTGTTTTGTCACTGCATTGGCCTCTCAGAAAGGAAGGTGACTGTGCCACCCTGCCTAGTGAGCTGTGGCAAATGAAATAATGTGGAAAAGGCCTCTTTAAAGCCCTGAGCTTCCATTCTTTTTCTTAAAGAAAGGTTTTCTTCTAAAATGTACTGTGTCACGATGAATAGATGCTGATGGCACCTGGTGTAAAATAATTGTGTTGAATTGACATGCTGACTGAATTGGATGCTGATGTTGTGCACTGCCATGAACATAGCAAGAAATCTTGAGAGCTTGGCTATTGTGTAAGAGTTAGGCTGATTAGTTGATGTAACCTCTGTGAGTCATGCTAGGTAAACAGTGAGATAATGGGGCTAGCTAGGTTTGGAGAATCATAGACCTCTGTGACACTAGCAGGAAATTGTTTTTAACTCTTCAAACAGATACAAACCAGATGTTTTTTGCTTAAGAACTGCAGTTTGCATAAAATGCAAGATGTCTGAGAGAAAACAGCTACTGTTGTGCCAAGTATAGATTAGGGTACAATGTCAAGCAAAATGTAGCAAAATCCACAGAAAGTTTCATATGGTGATTAAATGGCTTAAAACCAGAACCATGCTCATCAAAACATCTCATAAAATCTTGCATACAGTAGTAGAGGTGTCATATTATTGTGTCCTTTGAATCAGTGTCCACAGCTATCTGTGGCTGCATGGACTTTAATTGTGCACTTTCTTTAAGCCTTCAGTTTTTCTCAGCTCAGGGGAAAAAAAAGATTGCTGTATTAGTTCTTCCTGTTAATGTCAGCAGGCCCTGCTGTAAAGGGTCTAATGCAGGGGCTGTATCACAGAGTGGTCAATAGCAAGGTATATAATTAAGGAAAAGCCCTAATATATCAGCCATAACCATAGAAACAGTCAAGCTGAACTATGGGCATGAGAGTATTTGTGTGACTTTGATGCAGATCCATGTGACAGTTGCGATGTATGCTGTGTGACTGATTCAATGGTAATAATTGAAGACTTACAGAGATGCAAAGCAGCATGAAGAAGGGCATAGCAAGTAGAAATTAAATACACAGCAGAGAGGTATGTGTTTCTAACTGGATTATTTACATATTCAAATTTAGATGGAGAACCTTCTCTTATTCACCAAATTAGCTGTAACCAACAATAATGGGCTCACCCCCTCCACCCCAAAGTGCAGTACCAGGAAGGAAAGGTTGTTACTCATTTGTGTTTACTTTCATTTTCATGAAAACAGTGTTAAAAAGAGACAGAGTTTACAAATCAGCATTGAGTAGTAGGAAAACAATCTATTTGAACAATAACCACAGTAACTGAAGAGTACAGTTAGGGACCTGGCACACTGTTGATATTGCTGTGAGCAGATGGACTGTAAGCACATTGACTGCCAAACATCCATAAACCCCACACACCAGACATGGCTGCATGGCAGGATGATTTGAGTGACTGGCAGCTTGCTAGCTGCTTCCTAGCATTTGTTTTTTAAAAATAGGTGGATATGGAAACTTATATTTTTGTATATATGCGTATAAATAAATGTATGTAATCCTTACGAAAAGGTTAATAGTAACAGTGACCTCATACTTATGTCATATGGATAACCTGCCACTTTACTGATATTGATTGGTGATGCAAACTGTGGCCCGAGATCTGACTGTCACAGCAGTGACAGCATCCTCTGTCATGGGCACTGCCTCTGTCAGGGCAGGACAGAGCAGCAGACCTGAGCACCGCAGGGTGGATACAGGAGAACCATCTGGTGGCCAGCCAGTGTTTCTAGAAGCAGGGTAGCATTTCTCAACTGGTAGGCTGTGGCATTTGAAAGTGAATGAGATATATTTCCAGTGTCTGTCAGCAGAAATGAAAAGGGCATTGTTACAAGTCTTTTTATGATATGAAGCAAACCGAACTCCTTCACACAGCACTGCCCTCAAGACCGAGTAGCTGTGAGCCTGTAGCAAGCAAGTAGTACTTCAGATTTTTCTCAGTGATATGTTTGTACTCTGACTCTTATAAGTAATGTAAGACTGCTGTGGAAAAAAATCTTTTGTGTGTGGATACTTTGACGTGGAGTCTTTGTTCTGGAACAGATGTTTTCACTAGTGGTGCTAAGAACAGCCAGATCTCCTCTGACTTTGGACACCCCTGTTGAAACCAGCACGGGAAACATGCCAGGCTCTGTCGTTAGCTGCCAGGTCTGGACGAAGAACCACAAAGCTTAATATACCAGCACTCTTGTTATACTAGCAATTCATGACCTTCATTTTGGGTAGCATCAGGCCACCTGAGTCAGTTCTAAACCTTCTTTTAGACAATGTTGTTCCGTCTTCTCTTGTCAGTCAAGTGTTGGCAAAATTTTCTTCTTAAGCCTGATAAAAACAAAATTAAAAATATATCTAGTCTTCAGTAATGTTCTTTACTGATAAAAAGGAAGTACTGTGGTACTAGAAATATTTAAAGGTTTTAAACACTATAATTTTTGATTTAGCTAGCAGATACTAGAAAAGATTTTTTGGTATTTTGACAAGTTCACTTGGCAAAATTTTCTGAGATGCAAGGGTGGGACAGAATAAGAAAGGATGAACTCTGAAAGGAAGAAGATCATGAGAGAAATTTCAAAAAACTTGCAGGCAAGAAAGGACGTAACAGCCTTTATTATCAACAGGCCTTAATCAACTGCAGCACTAAGAATCTGGTGTGCATTTTGGAGCACTAGATTTTACTAAAAGTCAGAGTTTCTACAGTCTGAAACAGGCTGTTCATTTTTGACCTCGGTATTTTTTTTTTTTTAATATATATATACATATACACACATGTGTGTGTTAGCTGATATGTGTACTTTGAACCTTTAAAAGATTTTTAATACTCTTAAGATAATTTAAAATATTATTAGATGCTTTATTAGCTTCCCTGTAGCAATTTGTTTAGTAAACACGGTAGGCATCAGTTACCATTTTTTAACAAACCAAAACTGTTAGAAATAAAAATGTTATTAATCGTAAATTATCAATTGTAATTTGCTAATGTATTTGTATTACCTTTTGCTAGTCAGGCCTTATGTGCACATGGGCATCCATACCTACACACTATATCTGTGCAAGTGTGGATTTGTGACTCCTGAAATGTCCAGGACGTTCTCCCTGTTAGTTACTCCACAGCTCATGGAAAGGGTTTGCAAACCAATATGCTTCAGGGGTTAAACTACTCATCAAGAGACAGGCTTTAGGAAAATAGCTGAAGTACAGATTGAAATCAAGCCTGGTATCAGATATTTACATTCTTTCAATGTTATGTCTTCTTCAGGTTCTCTTCTGTCATTGTGTTAAATTAGTCCACCGTAGCTGACTCGGTCCCTCCCTCTCCTTTCTACTTCCCTGCTTAAGCACATACTTCCCAGTTTAAGCACATACATCTGGACAAAATGATACAGTGGTCCTTGCACTATTATCTTCAAAGTTTTGGTATCAGTAGGAGGCATGTGTACCTAAAAAAGTAGTATTGACTGCAAATCATGAATATAAAAACCGCTGCCAAAAGAACAGATGGCAAAACAAATGAGTCCAAGCAAATGCTAGTATGAGCTGCTGGTGCATGCTTACTTAAACCAAGCACTCCTTCTTTCATTGCATGTAAGTATAGTACACAGAACTCAGTGTTCCCTGGTGTACTAGTGTATAGACTTGCTCTTTGGTGCATGGGTATCAAAGAAGTTATGCATGTACACCAATGGTATCATATTTGTTCATCATAGTTGGTGTATCACGTGATTCCAGATGTCTCTCTTCCTGTTGGTATTGGCAAGTATTCTTTAGACATGTATAGTTTTTAACTATGCCAGTCCATGCATTTTTCAGGGACCAGAATGAATAGTGATCTTGGTTTGAATATTATCTGGTTGAAGAGTTTTTGAAGGTTCACAAATAGAACTAACATGAACTGAAGCTATTTAACTTGATTATCACAGCCTCGTTCACATGTTAAATAAAGGCATCATCCATTACTATTAACCTTACAAATATTAAGTAATAAAAATCTTGCATGCATATTTGCTAGTCTTAAGTTATACTGTAACTTGTAGGATTGAAAAAAGGAAAATAGGGAAATAAAATACCATTTGGAAAAATATATCTAACAGCTTCCTCGAAGTATATACCAAAATTCTTCACATGCTTAGGGCAGAATCCATTTCAATTCAGTTTTTGGACTTTGAAGACTTCTTGAGCGTGTACAACTGTAAGACACAAGTTGAGATAATCCAATTGGATATTAGTGCATTTGTCTTCAAACCATGAGGGTGGATTGACATTCACTGTGTGCTTCACTGAGCTTTTTTTCTAGAGCTCCAGCAAATGGAATTAATGTGTCACTAAATGGAATAGTCTGTTTGTTCCTGGGCTGTTGTCAGTCATTAAAGGGACCGTATTTACCTGCAGATCTGTTCAAGAATGCAGGCTGCCCTCTGCAGCCCTGTAGGGACTAAGGAAGGACCTTTTTTTCTCTCCGAGATGGGCATTTTTTGACTGTCTGGAGATCTGAAAAACACAGTGGTGTCTTTTATCAGAATAACATGATTGAGTTTTTCTCTATGATCTTGATATGTTTTGGAACTTCAGCTCCATTTAAAAGATCTCAAGGAGAAGGAATTCTACATTTAAGCTGTTTGCATCTTAATGATTATTTCATGCTGTTACTTAGGTGGCTCTCATTTCCTCTCTTACTTCTTTTCTCCCTTCTTTATAATATTATCATTAAACTTCTCTTGAAGTTTTTCTCTTTAGATTGCTTGCTTTCATGAATATGGGTACCATCCTGAAGACAAGTCTTCTGATCCACAGGCTCTTTAGCTCATTTCTAGACTTCTCTGATCATTAGAGACTGTTCACAAAGGGGAGCAAAGTAAAGCTGAAAGGAAGAATTCCCCTTAGTGCCATATAAAGGAAATGGGCATTGAAAGGGCAAAGCAGAGATACTGCATCCCTCAGTAATCCAGCCAAGAGATTAATAGCAAAGATAAAAATAGAAAAATATAATTATTCTAACTTCATTTCCTCCCTTGGAAAATATAAGAGCAGGCAAGACCTTCACAACCCTGATTCCCAGGTTGCTATCTCCCTATCACACTTGTGTGACTTGAAGCACATGGAAGACTTAGTAGTAAAACTAAGTGAATAATTCATGGCGAGCAGCTTATTTGATGAATTGCTGAAGCCCCTTTTTCTGTTTATGCAGTTTCCACCAGATGACAATGTCTTTCAACTTATGTATTATTCAAATTTTCTCAACCATTTTCTTCCTTTTTTTTTTTTTAGCATGCTGATACAAGGTAAGGAGCTTTCCAGGTACTGTGAAGTAACAGACTCTGGATGCTGCAGCTGGTCCCCAAAACAATGTGGAGAGAGTCTGTGTCTCCCAGTTGGCTGAGCATTACCTTTATACTGAAGCAAAGTATTCAGAAAAGCAACAGTGCTAGTGCTTTGTTTTCCAAAATAAAGAGACAGCAATGAATTTGAAATTCCCTGTAATTGCCTAATCTTTTCCCTTTCTGGATCACAGAGGAATTGAGTGAGTTGTCATTCATTCAGATAAAAGGTGAATGTAAAATATATTGGCTGTGGGTAGATTTCAGGCTTAAATTTCTCCTGTTTCATTCAAGTAAAGTAAGAGCCAGGTGTTTACAGACATAGTAGGGCAGGGGACAGTCAGGTCCCTATCTAATGATTTTGATATCTTTAATGTTGGAACCGCATAAAAAGTGTAGTTTATTTTTATTTCCCTGAAATTTGTTTTGCTTTTCTGTGTCAAGCATTGTCATGACCCCAAATCATCACCTTTTGTGTTTCAAAGCCTTTATGTGCTTAAGTAATAGTTAGAAAGAGAAAAGTTATTAGGATTTGTAAACCCAAACTATTTTGCAGGAAGTGTGATGAGCCTGTTCTTAATTGAATACAGGTAATAAGGAGCAGATCTACACTGGCACTGACCTTAGTGAAGAAAAACTGGATTTGGAAATGGAGAGTTAATAAAATCAGTTGGTAGGTTGAATAAAGGAAGAATATTTGGTAGTCTGTAGACCAGGCTTAGATAATATTGCAGAAACAGAGGTTCAACTTTATAGGTTTTATTCACATTTAATTATCAAGGAGAGACTTTGCGGATATTTGAGACATGGTACTTGGAGGGGACAAGTAAGAGTCAAGGGGTTATTAGCAAACAACATCCTTAAACATTTAGGAGAGAAATGAATTTGTAGTGGTGAGCCTCAGCAATTCATTCTCTAAATCTTTGTTTTCCTGAGTGCTGCACTTATTATAGCGACTTGTGTAACTGTATGTAATTATTTTTATTTATGTAAGAAAAATAAAGAAATTGCTGTATAATTGACACGATGTTTATTTTGTCCATCTTTTTCTTTGATTAGACTGGAAGGTGCAAAGTTATGCCTTGCTGAGATAGATTCTTGTGTGAACAAGGCACATCTTCTAGCAAAGGTGTCCTCAGAGCCCATCTTCGACTGTTTTGCATTTATTGCTGAGGTGAAGAAATCTGTGCTGCATACTCAGGATATATTGCTTCAATTAATGTGGGGAAAAATTAGTATTGCTTGTTTCTATGTGAAACATGTAGTGATAGGAAAGAATTGACAGAAATGGGAATGCAATAAGTTAAGGGTGCAGTTTAACAAGGTGTCCAACGAGTGTCACAAGAAATTATTTGAGATTTTACTTGACTTATACCTTCTGATTTTCCTTAGAAAAGGAGTTGTTTCCATAGTAACAGCCACATTACATGGTTCTATACTTATGATACCTCTGAGATAGACCAGCATCACAAAGAAATATACTTCTCAATATGTCATATAAAAATCCTGTTCTTGTTAGTAAGAAAAATCTTATTTTCAGCAAAGTGAGACACTTCTTTGAGGTTTCTAGGCTATAGTTAATTTATTTATACTATTTTTCTGTCCCTCCCTCATTTATTATAGGTGGTGCTTATACTGCTGCCTATTAAGATGCCTGACACTTCCCATTGTAGGCTTTTGTATTCAGCTGCTTACAGCTTTACCAAATATTAACTGTTTAGACTCATATTTTCTGTTCAAAGTCTCTGCCTTGTGCAGAGTCCTTTTGGAATATCTCATAGTTGTGCAGCTAATTGAGAATTGTCGTGTGTGCGTGTTTTTCTTTTTTTCCTAGTTTAATTGCTCATTGGTTCTTTTTTGAAGGATTTTGTATTCCTTCTGGGGGAAAACCTAGTGTAGCATGTGCCTTTTGCCCTTTGTCCTTTTCATAGCCCTGACTGAAATTTCACTCATTTGTGAGGATCTGCCATCTCTTAGTATCTGAGTCAATTCCTGACTTTTGAATGCTTTTGGTAGATCTTGGTAACGTGCTACTAAAACATACCTATGTTTATTAAGTGTGTGTGTACATACAGATATAATGCATGTATTTATGCACTTAAATGGATTCCACTGGTTGTCTAGAGAATGACAGGTATAACAGTGCTAATCCATTTGTGTTAAGGAGTCATAGATCAGAAAGAGATATTAGAATAATTGGAAAATGAAGACAGGATAGAACTCTAGCTCTTAACAGTTCAACCAGTCAATGAAGAATTCGAATAGGTAAGGAGCTCAGTTGTCAGAGCGTGTTAATTTGCAGCCTGTTCAGAAGCTGCCATGGAGACTGTTAATACCTCAGATGCCCCTTAATGAATTTTAAAAACAATGTGCACTGGTTTCTGAAGACAGGAATGCTGTATTTTGATTCATTCTTGTCACAAAACATACAGAGGCTCTATTTCTGAGTTCAGTGCTGCTTAGTGCATGAAAAATTATTTTCTTGGTCCTTGGTATAACACACTAAGATATTTTTTTGTGTCTTCATATTTCAGTATTGTAGTTCCTCTTTTGTGGTTTTTGTAGTTGTTGTTTTGTTTTTGGTTGGCTGGGTTTTGTCTTGTTGGTTGTTGTTGTTTTTTGGGTTTTTTTTAATTACAAGCTCTGTGGTTATACTGCTAAGCTACAGAATAATGTGGTGTCAAATATACATGAATTAGCTCTGGAGTATTACTATGGCTTTTTTGGTGCAGTACTCCATCACTGTTAAGAGTAGTTAATTTGGCTGAACCACAGGACTGCACAATCCTGACACCTGAATTATCTCATTTAATGGCACCTTGGAATATTACATCATATCATATAGTTTTAAGTTATGCATCGTTTACCAAATTCCTTCTGGTTGCCCATTTATTCTGGCATCCAAAACTGGCAGAAATCTGCTGGCAGAGTGCCTGTGCTGTTTTCCCTTTTTCTGCTTTCTGAAGAGAACACATGGGGTTGTAAAGGTCGTGTTATTTAGTACAGAAGTGACAAGTGAACTGCTCCCTCCTGCAGCCTCCCCATGCTTCTTTCGCAACTGCGACTTTGATTTGTCACTGGGGTAGTCTCCTCCAGTCACCTCCTTGCATGACTACAGCTAGTGCTTTGTCACTTCACTTCCTACTGCAGATCTAAAGGGCTCGCTTCATAACAGTGAACTGCCATTCCTAGCCTGTCAGGCAGCAAACAAATCAAACTCAGTAATGCAAGCGAGATCTCAGTAATTCATGAACCTCTGAAGCCTCAAAGATAGCAAAAGACATATTTGTAGATGGGCATAGGCTGTGTTACACTATCACTGAAACGCTTTATTTTGACAAGCTAGCATATTTGTGGTTGTTTTCTTCCTTGGAATTTCGATCTCTCTTGGGCTGTAACTCTGGCATTATTGATTGGGTTGCAATGGGTTGGGAGCAGCAAGTTGGATGTGGGAGGTTTTCAGAGCACAGCACTCACAGCTGGGCCTGTGAGTGTACTCGGTCTGAGTGGCAGACACTGGTTTTCCTCAAGGAAAGACTGCTCTGGGAAATGAGCAAAAGACAGCAGCACCAGGTACTGATCTGTGTTGGCATAATTTAGGTACTTTTTCTTGCAATTCCTCCTTTAAGAGCTGGGAAGAAGTGTACTGAACGTCAGCAGAAATACATCAGGAAAAGAAACATGGAAGTTTTGTCAGCAGGTTTGGGGACTCTTTGAAGGTAGCTGAGTGTGTAGGGTACTTTTTAATGATGATAATTTGGAGGAAAGCCAGCAACTACGAGCTGCAAAGAGAAGTAAGTAGTGTTCCTAGTTATTTGCTTCTTCCTCTCAGCTCTCCTGTAGTCTATTCATGTATTCTCCTAACTTGTTATTTAATCCAGTACAAAAAGGTTAGAAGCTGAGACAAGATAAATAAGCTTAAGAATAGATGTAAACCTTTGAAAGTGAGAGCAATTAATCAGTAGAACAGTGTATCTAATGCTGTAGTGGGTGTCTGCCTCTTGCAATCTTCCAGTCAACACTGGATGTGTTTCTAGTAGATATTCTCAACACAGAACTTGATGAAGAGCTGACTAGAGTAGAAACTGTGGCATGTGGATACTGTCATCACATGAGATGAGCCTTTTGGGAAAAGATTCCCTAACTCCTTTTTCCTTGGCTGAATGTTTCAGTTTTCCCCAATTGGCAGTTATTTTAATTTCCTTAATGTCAATACTCTCAAGTAAAATTATTTGAAAGTGTAAATAGATTATTTTATCTGGATAAAAGTAGGTAAATGTATCAAATGAGCAATAGCTAATATTTAAGAACTGTGTTGTTGAAGCAGTAGTTTTTAATACTAGATCCTGTAGTTAGATCAATTAGGCGTATTTCCTCCATGTTTCTGAGAGGATTTTACCTTGTGTTCAAAATTATGGAATTCACCCCTCAAATAATATCTCTTATAAGGGCAAAAATGTGTATGGGGCCAGATCTGAAAGATCCTCATACTGTGTCTGAGTCAAAAAATGAATGATGAAGTTAATTTTGCTGAGAGCAAATAAACATATTCAGGTAAAAAATAATCTTCTCTGTGTCTCTGTATACATGTATATAAAACAATTCATAGTGGGGGAAGTGACGGCAGAGATTTGTTTCCATATTAATTATGGGATAGCTCCTCATAGTGTTCCAAGGCTGTGGTTCTTTGGGAGTACAAACTAAAGGACTTACTGGAGCACATTTCTCTAGTTTACCTGCTTACGCACATCTGTTTTGACAGGCAAAGGTGGGAACCTAGATCTTGGCGTTGTGCATTACTGCTGAGGATTCTCACCAACCCCTTAGAAAATCCTTCTTTTGGTCCCACAGCTCAGAGAAGCCTCTTATGAACAGTTTTCTGACAACATCAGTTCATTGCTCTGAAGCTGTCAAAGGCCCAATAAAATGATTACAAGGTTAATTTTATCGCATTAAATAGTACAACCCCCCCTCCCCCAGACACATAATAACATTAAAAGGTGCATGCATTTTCTGAATTTTCTTTTGGTTTTAATTTTCCCAAGGAATAAAGTGTCTGAAGAAACAGTAAACTTCACAGAGAAGGGTTAAAAAGGGCGAGGTAAAAAAACGTTTTCCTGCAAGGCAAGAATAAAGCCTTTGAGCTTGAGAAGACATGGCAGAATGGAGACTATGGGAGAGTTTAGTCCAAACTTTGGGAAGTGATTAGAGAATGGTTATATGACTGAAATGAATTGAGGTTTTTTTTCCCCATGCAGTGTGTAATAGTTACCTTGTATAACCTGACTCACATGAAGCTGTCAATACCTAAAAAATTTTGCAGAAAGGTTCATAACATGCTGTTAAATACAAAAATCTGTATGGTTTACCTAGATTACAAAATCCCTGAGTTATTTACTTTTCAGAAGGCAGTAAGATCCACACAAGAGATCAAGTTCAGGTTTTGGGACTCTGCATGAGCATTCACTGCAAAGTTGTGGACTTCAGGGATCTTTGGCTCACAGTATGATTGGGCTTTTCCTCTTAACCAGGTATCTTATTTTACCTGCACTGCAATCAAAAAAGTTCACTTGATTTATACCAAAAGGAGATCTATCCAACACAATATTTGCATCTTTAAGGCAATTTTTATTGTTACTTAGTAACGTAATCCTTTTCCCTTGATGATTTTACAGTGAAGTTTGTACTTAATGTTAGTTTTTAATTACTAAGTTTAATTACTCTGTCTCCAAAGTAAGGTTTGTCATCCGTTTCCATATTTCAGTTTCCATATGAGCTTTTAAAAGAGTTTCAAGCAAAAGCACAAAATTACCCACATAGTGTATTTGATTTCTTTAGACTGTTCACACATGATAAGAAGGACAGCACTGCAAATGTCAAATTAAAAGATCAGTTTTATGCCTGGTATAAACCAACTATACTATGTTGCCTTCAAGTAGTATGATGCCTTTTATCAGAAAGGGAGTAATAATGAATACCTGTGCCAATCAACCCCATGGGCTTCAATAGAGGAAAGGAAAATAGGAGGAACAAATTTCATGGGTAAATAACTCTTTGATATTTTTTTTCTAACTGTATAAGAAAGTTCTTCCATTTATAGTCTCCAATCACCTGCATTATCATGCTTACAATCTTTTTAATGTTCAGCAGTGTTGTTGCAGTGGTAGCACATAATCATGCTTTGTCTCAAGGAAAGTCAGAAAAGGACAGAAGATAGAATAAGAGGCCAAGAAAACAGAAAAAATGAAATAACTACTTCGCGCCCTGTCATGAATCTGCAAAGCTTTGGCGCATTTCGAAATGCTTAGAATGATTGCTTCCCTCTTTTCTTTTGGATTCATGGAAATTCCCTACTGTACATTTGTTCATCTGTGGGGAAAAAATAGGTACCATAATTTTTGTGATTCCAAGTGTAAAACTTGGAAAACTTTTCAATGCAAATATTTTGAATGAAATATAAGGCAAATATTAATGTTCATTTTCTTTACATTAAAACAATATTATATTTTTTAATGAAATGAAAATAAATTCTAAATTATATTCCAAGTGAAAAACAGCATTCCTTTAGTGACATGTTATTGCACACAGTAATTCTAAAGGTTTTGTGTTTCTGAAAAACTTCTGGCTTATATTTTTAAGGGTTATCCCAGCTCCATGTTAAACTCCAAGATAATTTATCATCTGTTTCAAAGACAATTGAAATCATTAGGCAAAAACATTGACTACTAAGCATTTTGCACCAGGCCTTCAGATGGTTTTTTGATTGTTGATTTTGTATCAGTGACACTGTCCAACCCTTACACATTTAAATTACAAAGAAAGAAACTTTCATTTTCTTTCTTTGTAGTTGAGGGATGAAAGCATGGCAAGCTAGAGTGGCGCACCAGCAGTCACTAGGCAGTCAATAAAAGGGAAAAACCCAGCTCTGAATACTGTAAACACTAGACCATAGTGCAGTACATAGAGATGACTAAAATTACAGAAATGATCAAGGTATCTGCAATCCACAGCAGCCTGCATTGTCTGCACCTGTCTTGTCATTTTTTTAATGTAAAATGTAGTGCATTAACAGAGAAACAGGTGTTATAACACTCCAGTTCTTTTGTACCTTTAGACATAAAAATAGAGTATGTCTGAGATTTTTCTTACTCTTAAAAAACGTACTGAAATAGAAGTAACAAAATCCAATAATATGTTGCTGTTTTAAAGAAGCCCTTGACACTGGCAGCTGTTTACCTGCTGTGTTTCTTTCACATAGTGATGAACTTTCTTGCTTTCTGGATAGCTATTAGAATTTCTTAAATACACAGTAGGAAAAAGGAACCTGTGTGGGAGACCTGGGGAAAGCTGCAGAATTAAGAACTTTATCCTTCAGTGACGATTCTTGTGGTTAGTTCTTGGATATCTATTTTTCATAAGTGGAAAGAGTCTGTTTCTTCAAAACCTCCACCATCACTGTGTTGGTAGAATCAACTCTAAGAATAACAATATTATATTAAGAGCAGAGCTGTTTGCCCATTTTACAATCAGTAGGACTTCTGAGAACTGAAAAGAGGCCATCTGTGACCCCTGCTCACCAATAGGTCTGTGATTTTCTTTACTTACATAGTCCTGTTACAGTCAAAGGGACTGCTGCTGATAATGTCCTAGGTAAAACACGAAAAATATTAAACCTACAAAATATATTTATCTTTCTATTGCACAGTCTACGTTTGACTGATCATTCATTGCTTTCAGGATGCAGCTAGTGAAATATAATGCACAGCCATGAATGCAAAGTTACACTGCTGTCAGGAAAAGATGATGTCAATTGTCTCCCTGTGTTCAGAAATTTGTATACAGTAGTGATTTACTGTGGAGAAGAGTGAGGCTTATTCTAAATTAATACTGTGTCCATAAAATTACTTGATCTGTGACAATCAATTTTTATTATTTCTTTTGCAGCACTGATAGGTTTGAAATTCTGTTCTGAACTGTGTTTTTATTCGTACGAAACTTCTAACATTGAAAATCAATGCAGGATTTGACCTTTGGTGTGGTTATGAAGAATACAGCTCAGATAACTTAAATGAAATGTCCTCTTAGTTTGTAATTGTAGGTATGCTTAAATTGCTGTTAATGTCTCTTGTCACTTGGGATTTTCAAGCATACAGAAAAATTGAATGGTAAATGATTGAACTCCTTCAAGAGGTGAGACTGGTGTAGTGTTTGTCAATTTAATGTCATAATTGTTTTGGTTATACCTTAGATAATGTCTTTTAATTTACACTCTGTCATTCTGAATGCTTTTTCTCTATTGAAAGCCACTCTAAAATTAAGCATATCCATTTTTCTTTCCTTTTTAATTCCTGCATAGCAAATACTAAGGAGAGTGAAACTACTTTGTCGTTGCAGAGAGAGTATTAGTGGGGAAATAGCTTACTTGCAGTGGCTTTGGTGGAAGCTTAGTGTGGCCTGTCCTTATATTCTAGACTGTCGCCGTGCAATATGAGATCAGAAGGAAGCTGCTAGGGAGAGAGCTGTGTGAACCAAAGTTCTGCTAGGACCAGGCATTGCAGGAGAGCTCAGAAAGTTCAGAATTTATGTAAAAGCTCAAAGTCACTACTAATGTTCTAAAACTTATATATATATTTATATATATAATATGCCCTCACACACACGCATACAGGTTTTCATTCTGTTATCTGAAGAGCAGTGGTCCAAACTGAGGTCAAGAGACAGTAGATGGCCATGAAAAGAAAACAAAGCACAACAGAAAGTATTTTCTACCCTGTTTTGTGTTATCTTGGTCTGTCTCTGGCTTAACTTTTTCCATTTTGCATTGGTAAATTTTTGAATGAGTGTTTGAACGACGTGAGTTGAAAGCTCTAAAGAGATGTCACAGTCTAGAGTGGGAGGGAGTACAATGGAGATTCTTATAAAATGTTTGAGGAGGTACAGACTGCCATTATGTCCAGGACAGAGGTTTTGAAGTGACATTTCCCTACTGAATGAAAAGTTTTAAGTAGGGTAGAGATAAATGATAATGAAACTTGAACGAAGAGGGAACTGATTCTTACCTCTTGTTTGAAAATACCTTTCTGAAAATAATATATGAAATATACAAAATAACACAAATATTTCATTGTTAAATAAACTAGATAAATATTTTGCAGTGTATCTTTGGTTTGGAGAACAAGGTATTGTTTGGTCAAAAATCTTAGTCTTACAATAAAAGATGACTGAAGACTGCACGCTTTTAAGTGTACACAGCATTGTTCTGTAGATCTGTCCTTTGACTAGGCAGGACTGCTTGAGTGTTTGTCTCTGAGGTTAATATGTTGCAGTTTTGTCATAACTTTTATGATTATAAAGGCTGAAGGAAGAAAGGCACCCTCAGACCTTCTTGCAAGGCAGCTACTTTGTGGTAAGCTTTTCAACCCTGTGGCCTGAAGTGGGAAGAGGTGCCCAGATTAAAGCATGGAGCACTGATTCACCTCATTTTCCACTCTCTCCAGTGCAACAAACTGATAGCCAAAGAGGTTTGTCTTTTCTCTTTCTCCTTTCTGTGCAGTCAGACAGGCAAGAAAGAACATAAATATTTTCTATTAGTTTTAGCTCTTGCAATAGTAATTAAGTTGAACTAGATCCAGGACAGATGTATGACCAACCCCTGCTAATAGATTTTGTTATAAACTACTCCCTATTGATGCAGAATCCAGTCAGCTTTGCACATGTCTTTTCATAATTTCATTTCTAGTCTTTGTTTCCCAAAATCTTTTTCAAGAAGCACTGCTTAAAGTATTGTAAAAATGGGATGGAGTGATTACCATATTGTACTTAATTTTTAGGCCTATTTCCCCATTGTAAAAAGAATTAAGATTGGCTTGTTTTAACTCTTACTAATATTTGAGTTTTGTGTTCATATAATAACTTGTAAGTAGTGTTTCACTATTTGTTTATTTGCCCTTTTCTGGGAACAAAAGGTAAGCTGAGTATTCTTAGCCTCACATAGCAGCTATTGGTTCTGGTTGCTTTGCCCCATATCCAAATGCAAATCAAATATGGACCAGATACCCCCAGCTTTTACTAATATGAATAACATGATATAAATAATATTCTCAATAAATGAGTATCTCTACTTTTAGCTATCTTTCAGGTTAAACTGCTTGCCAAACAAATTAAACATAATTAACTTACTGGGCGAACGGGAAAATCCTCTCTTGGTTGTCTGGACAGTTAGTATATCCATAAATAAACATGGATCATATAATGATTAATATATGGGATATGATATTTTTAATTATGGGGTGGAAAATTTTCTAAACTGACAGCAGTTTAAAAAATATTTGTGCTTTCCATAATTTTAAATGATATCCTACTTGTTTTGAAGGTAGTTTAGTTTTGTACTTTAGTGAACTATAAAAATACTAGAAAAAGCTATTATTTATTTTTACTTCTCATGCAGTGATAAGTCTGTGGATGTGCATCTAAATCCAGAGCTATTCACTAAATTATAAAAAAATATGTCTTTTGATATCACTGAAATCAAGCCTTGCAACTTTGATTCCCCCACCCCCAATCTTTAAAGATCAATTTTATGCTTCATTTTAGATGCTATAATGTAGCAACATCTAGTTCTAGTACCCTCTTGTTCACTAGGCTGTGATTTACCAATATCAGGACCATTGTTAAAGTTTTACAGTCAGAGAAATTGTGGCAAAAGAGGTTACCACAGACAGCAGGGCCCTTGTCTCGGATTAGTTAGAATTGCGTTTTCTTGTCTCCTTGTCCATCCTTTAGTGTAAATATCATCTTAATTCTAGGAACGAAATATTAAAAAATACCTCTTATGACTTGACATTGGTGACTTAAAAACAGCCTATAAAATAGCAACTATCCTTCCATCAAACATTCCATCACAGCAAAAATGGCAGCTCTTGCAAATATAACTTCATTTGTCTGAATATCATCTAAGTCTTCAATTTATCCTGAGTGCTTTCAGAATACAAATTAAGGAATGCAGCTCTTGTTAATCAGTCCTAAGTCTGATGTTCAAAGCAGAGAGAGAAGGAATTCTATGTTTTAAATATTTTCACTTGTGTGGCATCTACATATATGCTGTAGTAAAGGGAGCCTTGCAGAGACCTGTCCCAGTTAGAAATGACCCAAAGCAAGCAAGGTGGCACAGTCCTTTACAGAAAGAAATCTCCCAGTCCTGAGAACAGAGATTGTGTTAAAGGGGAGAGACACAGAGAAAGACTTTCACTATTCTTAGTTGCACTGCAGGTTGCAAACAATGTATTGGAAAAATGCTTTTTCAAAAAGATTTGTTCTTATCCACTTATACCTTCTATCTGCTCTTTCATTTAGCCTTTCACATTCTATGTTGGCTCCCTAAACACATTGCTGCTTCTTTCTCCTCTGCAGTGGTTTTGTCACTGCTATTTCCTGCTGCTATAGTTGGCAATTGACAGCTCTGCTTCCTTTAGCAGTTTTGAGACTGCTGCTCCTAATCTTCAGCTAACTATAAAATTGTCCTGGCTTTCCAATGAAGAGATTAGTTTTTGGGATATCTGAAAAACCAGCTAAGAACAAGGTGGAATCTTTGCTGTGTGAGATGCAGCACAACAACATTTTTCCAGCCACTTGGAAAAAAATACTCTTTAGCTGTGTTTCGTACAATAAGAGACTGAAACTATCCTATTTCCCTTTCATGAGGTTTCCTTGCACTTCTTGATGTAAAACTGCTTGAACTGGAAATGGTCACAGTCTTTAAGTTCATCACACCTCTTGACTTAATTCAAATTATTGTTAATTGTTGAGGTACTTGTTGGCTGATCCTTGGGCTGTTCACTGCTTTCAGATCTTAAAAAAAGATTAATGATCCCATCTGGAAAAATAAAACAACAACCAGTCAAGATATTTGGCTGATATTTGACTGTATGACTCGAGTCCTAGACTCCTGAAAAAGGAAATTGCTTTCTTGACCTTTCACATTAAGGTTTATAGCTCATGTTGCATTATTTTGACGCTTTGACAGTTTGAATGTGTTTGTAAGGGATGTAATTCTTCCTGTGTTAATGGCTCTTGTTTGCACCTGAATGATTGTGTGTAAACATACGAGGGGCAGATGGCCTGAACTTCTTCCCGTAACTCAAGCCTTTTTTCATAACTTAGGTGACTCCACCAAAAAATCTGAACTCTTAGACTGCTGCCAGGGTGATTCTGGAGAATGTATCTGAACTAGCTGGTAGAACTTTTAGAAAACTGTTTGTTACTGCCAAGGGTTTTCAGCCCCCTATTGCACCATCTGCTGGAAAATAGCTTTGGCTTGCTGTCCTGGTCCTGTTCCACGCCATGCTCCCCCTCCAGCATTTTTTTTTTTTCCCCAGGAAATATTTGGAGAATCTGCTTAGGGAAGCATATTGAAAAGGGGAAAATATTGGACTTGCATATGGTCAGTACACATTATAAACTGAGCCATGGTGAGATAGAAGAAGCTGCCGTATTCCCTGTAAATAGTATGACTAACTTAGTTTAAAAGAAAGAATGTACTGTTAAACAAAGGAGGTTTCCCTTAAGTGCTGGTTATATCTATATATATAATCTCAAACAAATATGGCTTTGATTACTTGGTTTTATGCTGCCATTTGCTGTGGAAAGGAGGACTGCAATCTTTAAGGAAGAAATCTGGTATAGCTGAGATATATTCCAGCCTACTCTTAGAGGTATCAGTAAAGAAACATTGGTGGCAGGTTCCTCTGTCAAGAAACTATTGTGTTAGCAGGCTCCAACCAAGATGGAACAGCAAAGACAAGGAGATGAGAGTGGTCAGGGGTATTAGTCATGCAGGCTTCTGCTTTGTCTGAGGTTCTGTAGGACTGTTACTCAACAGAATCAGCCAGAAAAAGATGACTAGTGTGGTGACTCTGAACAAGCATGAGGTGGTTTGGCTGAAAGGTAGGTGGTGATAATGTACATTTTTATGTCATGTTGTTCATGCAGAGATTCCTGTTGTGATCTCAGAGACTGCACTTTGGAGAATTCACTACAATTACAATTAAGATGGACTACTGAAAAAGAAAATACTTAACAAGAAAAAGCAGAATGAGGAAAAGAAATTTTTCTTTCAAACAAATACAAGGAGGGAAAGGGAGTTTAATCAGAGCAATAGAAAAAGTATTCTTGTAAGTTAGTTGTAAGATGACAAGTAAAGGAAGAGGAAAGTGTAACAGCAACAGTAAGAAATGAAAAAATACGACAGCAGAAATGATTATGAAAGAACATGGGATTTTTTCCTTCCTCCGGGTTTGAGTAATTTTTTGGGGACCAATTAATATTGTACATACTGAACATAAGAAATATTAGCAAGTCAGCTCAGAGATTGTATTTCATAACTAGTACTCTCCTGCCTACTTGCCTGTCACCCAGACTCCTGTTTTTTTCCATTTGGGAATGAATCCTAGTGATCTTCCAGGCTTTTAGAGGTGTATGCTTTTGACAAGCTATTGACAATTGTTTTCTATTTCTGCTATGTTCTCCTTATATAAATGTCAAAATCAGCATTGAGAAAATATGATAGTTAAATGATCACAGTTAAAAGGTTCCCACTTATGAAGAGTTCCCTAGAGAAGACAGAAATTCTGGTGAGCTGTGCAGGTGTGTTCTGCCCTGAACAGACATTGAGATGGTAGCAATGTCTTAAATGGCTGATCAAATGCTAAGAACTCCTAACTGGGAGGAGAATCTCTAAGGTAGAATCAAATATTTGTGACCTCTCAGGATCTCAGGATTTAATTTGCAAATGGAAGAAGTGCTACCTGCAGACAGTAACACTGTGTCCTTTATCCTGGTTGAGGTTTCCCCAGTGCAGAGGACACACTGGCCCCCTGAACTGTAGGACTGTGTAAGAACAGGGAACAGCAGTGCTGTGGGAGGGCCATGAAACCTTCTTGTGTGACATGACCTCATGTCCCGTGTCCAGTGTCCAAAGACCAATGGCCAATGGGCCAAGACACCATCAGAAAATAAAGCTTCCTCTGTCAACTCAGAAATCCAGTCTGTCAGTGAAAGGAAGCAGCATGAATATCAGTAGACGAAACAACTGTTTGAGAAATTTTAAGTCGCAAATCATACCACATATTCAGGGCTCATGGAAGTGATTTCCTTGCTGTCCCCACCTTCTGCCATTCACACCCCTCCTGAGGAAGGGAAATTGTGTGCATCAACTTTAACATTTTCTGGGGGCTCTTGGTCACCTCTGGATTTTGTTCTGATGCACTGCATAAATGGAGGCTGGAGACATGGCTTGGGTTTAGAAGCTAAACAAGCTTGGAGGTAGGTATAGCTTCTGACAAAATACCTGCTTTTTGTCCAGATAGTTTGCATCTTCCATCTCCATTTAAGAGAAGCAGTGACTTCCTCTTCAATCCCCAATCTTGTTGTATGGGGCTGCCAGATGATTCACTTACTAGCAATAGAAAAAGCCCCACATTTTTTCTGTTCCTTCCAGAGATGAAGAGAATTTGGCTTGAAGTTGGAATCTGTGCAGAGATGGAAAAATTGCATGATGTTTCCTTCACTGTTCCTGTGGTGTAATTATGGCAAATTTGTGATTTGCCATACCCTGATGCTTAGAAATTTCTGGTTTATAAATGTACTTGGAAATTTTTCCAGCATCTTTTGATGAACACTTAGCACGAATTAACAATGTTCTGAGGCATTCAGAAAAAGTGACTTCTACAGAGGCATTTCTCCTTAGAGTAACTGCTTGGCAGGACTGACCCCATCTGCTGGTTTTTATTCTTCTCTGGACAATCTTTTTAATTTGTAAGAGTACAGACATTTTAAGTTTGAAATCACTATGAAAAAAACTCGACCTGTTCAGTTTTTGAGTTCATTAGTACTAATTAGAACTCATTGTGAATTGTTATTGCACTTTTATGTTGCCATACAAATGATTAAACCTCTACAGAATCACTCAACTGTACCCTAATATAAAAACTCAGCAGCAGTGCATGTAAAATTAATACAGCATCAATCAGCTAGGAGTGGAACTGGGAGGTAAAGGTTTGGTTTTACTTGTGCACCTGTTTTCAGTCTAAAGCTACTAAAACAAAGGTTACACAGAAATTAGTTAAGTATGTATAGGCTCACTTCTAGGACCTTAGTGAGTGCAGTTCAGCGCTCACTATGCGTACAAAAAAGCTTCAATGGTGCTTTGTTCAATATATTTTTGTTCTCAAATACCCAGCCTTTACTCTTGTGCAGCAGGGTCACATTGCTTCAAACTCAGTGCACATAATTTAAATAGGTACTGTATATTCATGAGTGATCTTGTAAAGTTTATGTCACAGAAGGAGAAACAGGTACTAGGTATTATTTTTTATGGGTGGTTCAGGTCTTGAGTATTTACTGTCCAAAATAGTCCAGTCAATATTAAAGTTATTGTTCAATTAGTTGCTAGAGCTAATACTTCCCCACCCACTTAGTTACTTCTACTAAATTTAGGATTGTTCTGTAAGTATTATCTCTTCTTGTTCATATATATATATACTTTTTTTTTTTTTTTAACAAATACTTAGTTTCCACTATGGGAAAATCATCTTATAATTTTGACTGGTAGAGTATTAAGCAATGGTTTTTTGGAATTACTTTGCCTAGTGATACTGTGAAGGAATTATTGTTTTGTGTGTGATTTAGGGCGGATTAGAAACCTTGGGTTGGACAATTCACTTCCAGTCAAGCAGCTTTTAGAACTTGCTGCTACCTTGCCTCCTTTAGTGGTTTTGTTTATTTTTCATATACAACTTGCTAAGAACTGCTATAAGTGATGTATCAAGCACAACAATACTATGTAGGGTTTTATAAAATAGATCTTATTTTTAATCTGGGACTTTTACTTGGAAGGGGGAAAAATAGTTATATGCAAGGATTTCAAGACTGATTGGCCTAAATCCTGGACAAAGTCACAGTCTTGTATGGCTGAATTCTCTGCATTGTGCTGAAGGAGTTTGAAGTATTCTGTTTCTGCCCCTTTGCTTGTGGGTCGTACATCTGTAGGAAGTGCCTGTGCATATCTGTTCATGTGCGTGGTGTGTACCTGATGCTTCTAGGAAGGCAGACAGAAAATCTTATAGAGGGTAATTCCTCTGCAGTAAGGGCAAATTAAGATCTCTCATCTTACACATGGCATGGCATTATTCTGAAATCCTTATCCAAATATTTGAAACTACATGTTTGTATTAGGCCATGAAACTTAAAGCTGGCTTGTATTGTTCCAGTTTTTCTGATATTTGGGGCACTTTTGCTATTTTTAATTTTGGAGATGTTGTCATAGGGCAAGTGAATGAGCATTTGTCTAACATTAAGGCGTTTTTTGGACCTTGAAAAATGACAACAGTTGTTGACTAATACAAAAAACCCCAATAACAACAACAACAACAAAAAATCCAACAAAAAAAACAACCAAAAAACCCCCAACCAAACAAACAAAAAAACCCCTCGCAAACAAACAAACAAACAAAAAGAAACAAAAACCAAAAAAACCCCCACAACTATATGAAGACCAGACTTACAAAATATGTCCATGTCTGTTCCTGCTGTTCTAGGTACTTTCTCCCCCACTTCTATTAAAGAAACTTGAAGGCCTGGAACAGTAGGGCTTTTCTTGTGGGAGGGTGTTGGCTTCTTTCCCCAGTTTTTGTTTTTGCATACGAACTTACTGAAGTGAATTATAAGTCTTAACACAGTAGAAGGGACACAATATGGTGGCTTTTTCCACATCTATGCCCTAACAGTTCAACAAATACACTTCTGAAAAACGTGATGCTAATGTCAATCTGAAAATTATGCTGAATCCTTCTGAATCCTCTCAGTGTCACCCTCAGTTAAGGAGCTGGAAGTACGGAAATAGATCATCTTTATGATTCCAGTAACATCCATGGGAAGTTCTCCATTCTGGGCTCTACCATTATCAACTGGCTGGAACTTAAAGCACAAAGCATTCAATCAGGTAATTCAGCTCATGGTCCTGGGTGTGTTAATTTTGCAGTATGTCAGGTTGGGAAGTCTGGTAGAAATCTATTGCTGTCTATTAAGTAAGCTTTTTTGCACATAAAGTTACACTTGAAGAAGATGTTTTGAATAGTGAGGTGCTATTATAATTTGATTTCTCTGTTGAGTAGACTTGTTCTTTAAATGGAAAAAGAAATTTTGTTCCAAAATTGTTGAAGATGCAGTAAAATATGTTATAGGATTTTGTTATGTATGTGGGGAACTAGCATAGTAAATGTAATAAATTTTCCATTTCTTAAGAGAACTTTGGAGATGGCAGTTACAGAATCCAGTTTTGTGGTGACATCCACCCTGGCTGGATGTCAGATGCCCACAAAAGCCACTGTATCACTCCCCTCCTTAGCTGGACAGGGGAGACAAAACATAATGAAAGGCTTGTGAGTTGATATAAGGACAGGGAGAGATCACTCACTAATTACAAGGCAAAACAGAATTTACTTGGGGAAATTAGTTTAATGTATTGCCAATCAAATCAGAGTTCGATAATGAGAGATAAAGCCGAACCTGAAAAGCACCTTCTTTCCCACCCTTCCCTTCTTCTCGGGCTCTATTTTACTCCATATTTCCTCCACTGCCTCTTCTCCAGCAGTGCAGGGGGACAGGGAAGGGGGGCTGCAGTCAGTGCATCACACGTTGTCTCTGCTGCTCCTTCCTCCCCAGGGGAGGACTCCTCCCACTCTTCCCCTGCTCCAGCTTGCCCTCTCTCACCATGGGCCCCAGGTCCAGCCACAGTGCTGCTCCAGCCTGGGCTCTCCATAGAGTCACAGCCTCCTTCAGGCATCCACTTGCTCCAGCGTGAGGCTCCTCCATGCCTTCAGGTGGATCTCTGTTCCCATGGACCTCCATGGGCTGCCCATCATGGGCTGCACCAAGAAATCGATTGTACTGGTCAGTTCTGACCTGCGGGTTCAGCTGCATGTTTCCTGATTACTGCAACCTGAAGAAAGGCAATTTTCTTCCAATCCAAATATCATCCAAAAAAACAAACAAAAAAAAAACCCCAAACAAAAGAACCCTCAAACAAGAACAACAACAACAGAAAACCACAAACAAACAGAAACCAACAAACACCCCACACCCCACACACCCCACANCCCCCCCAAATAAAACAAAACAAACAAACCAAGAAAGACCCCAAAAAATCAAACTGGCATTTCAGTCAGCTGTTTGGCAGTGGGGAGAATAAACAACAGAATAGTAGACTTGCCACTCAAGGTGGAATTCCCTTTGTGCCTGTTAGGGTTTTTGGTTAGTACCAAGGTAATGCTGTGTTGGTGGAAAGCATGCTTGGACATGATTCTCAATTGTGTGGCTCCCCACATCCATTTCTGTTCTCTCCCCCTGCTGTGCCCCTGACCTAGTGGGAGAGGTTCCAGTTGCACTCAGCAAGAACGTGCATTAAATGTGAAGTGAATATGTACAGAAATCGTCTCACCAAGTCATTTATTTGATTTCTTATGACACCTAAGGGCAGTTAACATGCTGACTGATTTGGGGGTGATAGGTGTGGGTCTCAAGTAATAGCAGGGAACTTCTTGAATTATGCTTTAATAAGCATCAAATTTCAATGTATATATAATATAATGCCTTGGAGGACGGTTTGTTGAGTCTTGGGATGGAGCTGTAATTCCATCAATGCAGACCTAGGGAGCTGTGCTGCCTGAGTGAAGAGACTCCGTTCTTTTCCTTCAGTCTTGTGGCATGGTCTTGTCTCTCTCAGGAGATTTAGTACTTTTTTACTGCCTGTCTAATGTTAATTTAGATTGCCTATTCCTAAATAAAAGCCCAAATAGTTGATAGTCTTTGGATTTAACACCTGTGTAGTGTTACACAGTCGACTACTGGCTACTTTTCAGTTACCTCAGGGAGGTATTTCTGTTTGTTGGTACTCTGTGGAACAAAGAAAAGGAAACAGGCTGCAAATCCTCGCCTCTGTGAATACTCTTTTGCTTGATCCTTGTAGTGGATTCACAGTTGCACATCAAAGCCATTCAAATTTCAACATAAATCAAGGTGTGGTGGAACAAAGCATTTTACAGGTGATACAGCTGGCATGTTGTGCTGATGGTAGGCACGCCTTTAAGGGATTTCCTTTGGAGTAGTTTTACTGAGGTGGGATGAGGGTCAGTGAAGGTTTAAAGCAGATTAGAGAACTCAGCAGTGACATAGGGTCAGGAGGTACCAACCCAAAGGAGTCAAGGTGAGAAGTAGTATGGAAGCCAGGGATATTTGTTTTCCCTGAATGCTGGAGGGCAGGTTCCTTGTTCCCTGTTGCTGTCAGTGAAGGTCAGAGTCTGTCAAAAGAATCTGTAAACTATGCTTCGCTATAAACTAATGCTGGTGTGCACCCTGCTTGGGCAGCAGTGTTCATACAGGCATTGAATGCTGTATGAGAATCCAATCTCCGGAAACTATTTGAGAGGAAAGCTGCTGCTCTTCCTGCCACTCTTAAGACTGTGTGCTCAGTGAGGAGTCCTGAGATGCAAAAATGTTATCCTCTTTTGCCAACAGTAAAATCATCAAAAGTCTTCAAAAATAATTTTGAAGCAATAGTTTTTAATTTTTAGAGAATTTAATTTTAAAGGGTTTTAAAAATAATTGTATCATTGGCTAACATAGTTGCATTTTCCACTGAAGTGTATATTGGCTGTGAGGAGAGAAAAAGATGTTAATGTATGGCTGTGTGTTTGCTTAGCACTCCTCCCTTAGGCAGCATATGGATTTGTTTTTGTTTCTAACCCATGTGCTTTTTATTCATTGTCTGGATGATCCCGTGAAGCTGGAATCCCCAGCAGCTCTGGCTCTCTGTTTTACTTCTGCTGTCTGGGGCACACTATATGATCTTTTTTTTTCCTTTTCTTTTTACCCCCACTGTGTAAAATAGCAAGTGGAAGTTTTCCTGTCTTCAAGCCAGTGTGCCCAATTTCTAAGTCTGGCTTGCCATAATCCCTGTACTTTTGGAGCCACAGCCTAATTTGAGCCAGATCAATGAAGAGATTATTAAATAACGGAGCTCTTCCATTTGAGGAGCTTTGCCTCTGAGGCACTTTTTACTTCCACCTCTGACTTTGGCAACACTAAAACAATCAATGTTGAATCAAAAAATATGGGTAGTGAGAAAATATTTCTCTTCTGGGGGAATAAGTGCAGAATGATCTCAGTACTGTGATGCCTTTTTAGTGAACACAGAATATTCCTTGTGCAGGTGCTCTTGCACTGAGTGAGAATGGAACCTTCAGCTCTTACCTGTCATTTTAGGCCATTTAATCTCATTGTTCCTTTTTCTGACAGTTCTTCTTCTCCCACTAGTAATCTTCTTCCTCCAAGTATGCCACCAGCGCAAGCCTCTTCTTGCTGGAGGACCCAGCAAGAATTCTCTTCAAAGGATGAGAAGAAATTTCCCTCTCAACACTTTTTTGTCCGTAATGTCTCTCTTCACATCAAGAAGTCTGTAGCAGATTGTACATACCAGCATCACTGATAACAGTTCCAATGGCTTGCTCTGCTGCAATACACTCTAACTGGTGCTCAAAATGAGAAGTTATCCTTCCAGTTAGACCTTATCTCTGTTAATAAGATGGAACTGATTAAGTTCAAACAACTCACCACCCTTGATGATTGTAGCTACTTAAATTGCTTTGTTCCTACATTAGTAACATCTGCTGGCCATAATTTTTCTGTGTAGATAATAAGAATCCAACAAAGAGATTTTAACTGTCATCGCCATTATTTCTTAGCCATATTTAGAAAGCATGATGCTTATGATTCTGGTTTAGTGCTCAATACATTTTTTAGGAAATGAAGTCAGCTTTCTGTAGCTTAGTAAGATATTTTGTAAAGCTGGTGTTTAATTCTTTGACTGAGCCTTGTTCTGTACTAGAACAACAATGAAATGTAAGTATTGTGTTGAAGCTGCTGAGAACTGGAGTTTGTCAAATCCGTTACTATTTGCAGGGGTGTAAATTCAGAGGAGCTGTGTTTGCTTACCTATAATACTCTTCCAATCTCTTTTTCTAGCAAGGCTATTTAAAGATCTATAGTGTGACAAAATCTCCCTTCTCAATAACAATAAATATTCACTAAGGAGCCACGCTTTGTGTGTTCACCTTAACCGTAAGTGTTCTTTGTACCACATAGCAATAAAATGAACAGCCTGACTTCCAACTTGCTAAAGGGCACTGAGAGGAAAGGAGGTAAAACCACGCTTCTAAATGAAAACCAGTTAGCTGTAACAATCTTGTTGATGGGTCCACTATTAGTCCTGATGTCAGTTGCAGAATGCACTTTCTGCCCTGAGCCTCCTTGCAGGCCTGGTTAACCTCTAGTTACTGTGCAGCAGACACTTCAGGAAAGTTACTAGAAAAACAGCCTGCAAAATATTTGTGATCTGAAATTATATAGCAGTTTGCGTACAGAAATTCCATATGATTCACACTGCTTGTACTATATATTACAGTGGTATTTTAACAACAGAAGTAGTTCGCAGCAGTTTCAGAATTTGGGGTGTTTTCTGTTTCCTCAGTTGTTAACTGTGAAAGAAGCAGGCTGTTTTCTTCTGCTCTTCAAATGTCTCTTTTAATGTTCTGCATTTTGATTGACAATTTTTTTCTTAAAGCGTGTATTAGTTCTTCCACTTGCTTGAATGTTTTCTAGGGAGTGAAAAAAGATCTGTGCTTTGATGTGTTGTGAATGGGCTGATGTGAGCTTGGGGGATTAGCGTCTGAGTTGCTGGGCTCACCATCTGGGAGAATAATTTAATTTATTTTCTTTTTTAAGAAAGGCCCATAAAAGACCTTGAGGTCAGTGCACCTTGAGAGAAGTATTCACCAGGAATCCAAGCAAAGAACCACTGGTATTGTATTTGTATTTACAGGCTATATTTTAAAAAATATATATCATTGGAGTTCAGATCCTCAGTGCATATATATATATATATATATGTCTGCTGATCAAGTGAACAGAATTAATAATTTTCACAACAAACTTTGTCCCAGTAAAGTGAGTAAAGTGCAAGTTCTTGCCTCCCAGAGCTCCATGTGCTGGCTTGTAGACAGTAGGAGGCTCCAGAGAGAGGCTGTTCTGCCTCCCTCCCTTCTTGCTTCTGACTTTGTTTAAAGTAATGAGGCCAGCTGTCCTGTCTAAATGAATCAACACCCACATTCAGCTCTTTTCCTTCAATTACACTCCAGGGAGAGGAACTCTTGGGTACTCCTCAGGAGTTTTTCTCACCTGAAATTAGTGAAAACGGGCTCATATCTGGAGCTCATATCACAGTTTTGGATAAATTTACACATACTACCATGTGTTAGTACAGTTCCCTGTGTAACTTGAAATGTTTTTACACAGGTAGATTGAAAGAATCCGGTTCTTGAAGCCCAAAAACGCTTCTATGGTTATCCCCAAAGGTATAACTTCACATTTTATTATAAAAATATACATTCTGTGAACTTTGACTCAGTTAATACACATAAAATAGTGTTCCTTCTTCTCTTATTAATTTATAATTCCTAGTAATTATATTTGGTGAGATTGCTGTAGTATTTAAATCCTAAGTTACCTGACTAGTTCAGAATTTTCTCCAACAAATATTCTGATAGTGAACCCTCCTGTATTCTCTAAAAAGCCTGGTTTGAATGTTAAGGGTTCTCCCTTCATCTCCTAAAATGAGAAAGAGACAAATCAGGTATATAAGGGCAGTGAAGCTGGTGAAAGGTTTAGAAAATATGTTCCGTGAGCAGTAGCTGAGGGAATTGTGGTGATTTAGTTTGGAGAAGAGGAGGCTTGGGGGAGGGGGAGTCCTCATTTCTCCCTAGAAATACTTGAAAGGAGGCTATAGTCACTTGGGAGTTCATCTCTTCTACTGTGTCTGAATTTATCAGCAAAATGGTTTTTTGTCCCTTCTGGTAGAGCTATTTCATTTTTTGGCATCAGCCCTCCATACTGAGAATAGATGATACAATACTTCCAGGAAAATACCACAGAACATTCTGTTTGCAGACTACTTGTTTATGTGGTAGTTAGTGAAAAAAGCAGCAAGGGACAGGTTTGTAAAGGAAAGCTGGAGCAGAAGATCAGGGAAATAGGGAGCAACAAAAACAAGTGCATCTGAGAGTTTAAAGGAGGGTGAAATAAGTACTAGAAGGAACTTCTAGTGAAGCAAACTAATGGATACTGGGGAAAGAACAAAAAATTAACAAATTTAGCCCTCAGAAAGAGGGTAAAACCAAATTATTAACTGTGTAAGGGAAGCAGAGGGAATGATTGAAAAGGCATAACAAGAATACTGAAAGGAGACTGAGCAAGGGGGATGAGAGGTTTCCTAGAGCTGCGCAAATAAGGAAACGGCTCTGTGGGGGCTATTACTGTGTGACCTTGCTGTGTAACACCTACAACCAGGTCATAAAAATCAAGTTATCTGTAGTCATAACCCAGCTAGCTCTTAGGTAGCAAGGTCAGATACCTCTTCGGAAATAGCTGCATCTGTGCTTAGCCTGGTGATTTTGGGTGATGTTGAGGTTTATGTACGTCCCCCAAAGCTCAAAAAATTGGAGCATATGTATTGTGGAAAGAAAGCTTCTTAACTCCTGTCATTCCCACACACCTCTGCAGTGTCCAAACAGGCTGAGTGAGCAGGATTTGGGTGTGAGGTCACAGAGGGAGGGATAGCATCTCCACTCCTTCCCTTTTCCAAAAGCATGTGCAGCTTTAGCTCCAATCCAGTTCACAGGCTGACCTTGCAGCACTGAATAGGTTGGAATGGATAATGGGGTGAACACCAGCATTCTTAATAGTAATGGGAGCTAGTTTATGCCAGCATAAAATGTGCATGTATCAGTAGCCTCAAACAGTGATTGAGAAGAAGTCTCTTGGTGGGATTTTTAGAATATTCTGGTTAGGATTTGGTGGTTTTTCTCCTTGAGGAAGTTAGGAGCTGAAGCATGGTGAAAGGCTGTGGAAGCAGCCAATTTTCATTCCAAATGCCAGTATTATGCCATCATAAAACTGAAAACTCTGAAAAACATTATAAGCAGATCTCTGTCATGATTCATTTTCTGCTCATTTCCTGATGTTTTTGCAAAAGAGACTAGATTTTCCAGAGTAGCCCAGGAAAATCCAGCCTTGGCCCAGAACCTTCTCAAGAGAACCATTTTTTTTCTGTGCTTGCATGGATAATGACAAGAAATCAATTTGTCTAGACTACATTTCCAATGAAATATAGACTAAAGCACAAATCTGTAATGATTAAGGAACACTCCTTTATATGATCTTCTAGTTAACATTGGAAATTTTTCTGGTGAAGCATCCCATGTGTGTTTTTACACATCCTCACAAATACTATTTTGTAACATACTTGTGTGGTTACATTCAAACTCTCTCTCTGCTTTTCAGCCTTAAAAGTTTTCAGTGGTCATTTTTCATTACAAATTAATTGCATGCTAACTGGATGTAACTCCCAACTTAAATAAAAAGCTGCATAGAAAAAGGTGAATGCCCTGTGCACAGGGTGTAGGATTGGTAAAGGAATTGTGCCCTTCAATCCCATTGGCAGGGACTGTGCCCTGCATCTCGGGCACAATCCATGTACATGTCTCGCTTAGGGCCAGCAAAGAGTCCTAGGATTCTTTTAAGTTAACTTTATTGCTGAAATGAAAATTCCAGGTTTTATGAAACATGCAAGAAGGACAGCACAGGAAAAATGTCTGTATCAAACAGAAGGACACTTGTCTTGGTTTCAAAGACCCTTCACATTCAATCCCTTCTTTACCTACCATTCTTTCGTTTTGTTGAGATTTTAAGACTGGCCTCTACTTGGCCTTTTATGGCGTCCTTTATCATCCACTTGTTATGTTTCCTGGTTTTATTCCAGTATCTTCTTGTCTCCTTCAAATTCTTCCTTAAGTTAGCTTTTTCTTTCCGTGCTGTTTATGAAAATTTCACTCTGCAATGCTGGCAGTAATAATTTAATCTTTGTTCTTGTGACACAGTATGTAGAACAGTTGAGTGACCAATTATGACATGTAGGTATTCCAAGAATGCAGAGTAGCAGACTTGAAATATGTATGGTTTCTAATTTTTATTTTCATTTTGGCTTAAGTTGGATCGCTTACAGCTGTAATTTTCTGGAGAAATGTGTTGGGTCTCACGTCTGGAGTCCCATCTCAAAGGAATGAACCTGGGACCTCAATCAGCTCAAGGCTTACTGCCCCTTGGGTAATAAAATGCACGTTTGTGGTATGAGTGGAATGGATGGAAAGAGCGAACAATGACTGGAGTCACTGATCAGGAATGAGTCCATAGGGATTTGGGATACAGGTAAGGAGTTCGAAGGCAAGGGGGGTCTGCTGCTGCAGCAGCAAAGGGGAAGGGGATTTTGGAAGAGTTAAGGTAGTTTGCTTGATGCTGGTAAGGAAGGCACTGTCAGGGTTTCTCTGTATAAGACTATGGGGAAGGTTATGGTCATTCCAACAGTTCTATAATGACAAAAATAAAGACATGATTCTGAACATTGCATATGAGACCAAGGGCTCCCTTCCTCACACCTTTCACCTCACTGTCTTTCTTCCAGGCAACTCTCAGGGGTCAGAGAAACTTTTCCAAACTCTAAGAAGCCTCCATTCTTAAGCCTTTTGCCCTTTTTGACAGTGGTACACAGTGACACTTGTGCACTGCCCTGCCAGTGTGGAAGGACAACTTGAGCATCTTCCAGTGCGGAAAAGAAAGGACATGGTTGTGCCAAGAACAGGAGAAAAACCTTGAACATTGCTGTTCCTGGGGCTAACAGAGAAGCAATTTCTAAGCAAATGACGGCTTTTATATACCTTGAAGAACTGAAGACCTTTATGGTTTTTTGCAATTCCAGATCTTATGTTAAAAAGGATTTTTTCTTTTAGTCCTGTGCTCTGAGTTAACTTTTACCTCTCCCAACCCGTAATTTTACCTTTCAGACCACTGTCTCTGAAATAGGAGGCTGGTAATGGATTAGAATCACTAATGAACAAACTTCTTGAATATAAATCTGTAGACAAAGACCCCTTTTTGTAGTGGCAAATTCTGCTGCTGAAATCTGCCTTGAACTTCTGAAGCAAACTCACTTGGATGGTGGGCAAGGGAAATGCTACTGCTGTGATGTTTCCTATTTACTTGCATTCTAAATAGGAATGCCTGCTGTATGTATTCTTAACATATGTTAACCTCTCTGCTGCAGTTCTTGCCAAGAAACTGTCACAAAGGTTATTTAGCAAACAAAACTGCATAGGAAACATTCCTGCTGGACTGGTGTGCCTGCTGTAACTAATTGGGCATATATAACAGGAGGGTTAAGATAAATAAAGCTACATGTGAACAGTGTTTAGGTAAAGTGTGTGATATTTTGCATCATGATTCTGATCCTTTTAGATGTTGGTGATCTCCAGAAGGCAAGCAAATGATGGAAATGAAGTCCAGCATGAGTTTTCTCTGAGGCTCAGTGTTAATGACATGGGGCCGAGTCATGTGGGGCTGTTGCAACTAATCAAAGCAATTTTTTTGTTTCCCAGTGTGTGTGCACACACTTGTAATCTACATAGGGTTTGTTTCTTTCCACCATTTCCAGTCAGGCATCCTGACTCCCACCCTCTGACCCCCAACTGGCAGCAAAAGTTGGTATTTCAATGCAAAACAGGGCTGTGATTGCAGGGTTTGCCTCTTTAATGCTACTTTCTCCAACTAAAGGAAGGGACTAATTCCTGCTGAAAGTGTCTTGGTTCTGCCCAACCAGCTCAGTAGTGAGGTGTATTCTCTGAGAGGTGAAAGGGTGCAGAAGGGGGCTTTGAATGTTTTTAAGGAGAAGCAGCATTTCCAGGCAGGGCCAGAGGATGAGGAGAACCACAGAGTGCCCAGCATGGCAGTGGTGGCTTTATGCAGGGAGGAGCAAGAAGAGGGGGAATATGGATTCATTGATAGCACATCAGGCCGTGTTTCAAATAGATTTTGGAAATACAAAGTGGATTAGAACTGAAAGTCTCACAACTTCTATTTTCCCTTTGGTAAATAAACTGGTTCTGAATTGTAGATGATTTCCCTTTCCTTTCCTTCTCCCTGGACTATGTCTTCTCCCAAGCATGCAAGATATTTTTGTTTTCTTTAATCTGGAAGGTCTTTCTAAGCTCAGGAATGCTACTTGGCTCAGGAAACACTGTAATAGTCCAGAGAGATTGAACTGTTATCCCTATGAAGACAATTAAAAAATAATATGTACACCATTGTATTTAACACTCTGTGGTGTCTGCCTCTTGTTTAACTGAGATCACAGGTATGAATTAAGTACCCAGTATGGTAACATAAACCAGTGTTTTCCCAAAAGGCAGAGCAAAGGAGTGTGTGGTCTTGTAACTTTTATTGTTAAGTTTAAATTACAAAATAGATTTACAGTAATGCCAGTTTTCATTCCAGGTACTAAAATCCTCCATCATTGTAGCTTTACTATTGTAAGTGTTGGCCAATATTACACTTCTAACAAGAGAATCATAAACAAGCAGAAATAAAATAGGAATTAAATTGTAGATTAAGAAAAATTGTATGCTGGGTGAGTATATATACAAATGCAGAGTCATTTGCAGCTTGTCTACATCAGCATAGATTAACTTAAGTTGGTATAACCACCGGCCTTTACTTACCATTTTAATATGCTTATAACTAACTGTGCCATTTAGAGCTACTTGAGAGAATACGCAGAAAAAACATATTTCCGTAAGTTCTAGGCCAAAGAGAAAACCAATCTCATAAAATAAGAAAGCAAATCCAGGCCTATATAGTAATATGGACATGATTTAATAAGTAGTATCAGCAGAATAGATTTATAAATGTCCATATGCCTTTAAAAGAAGGATTTGGTGTATAATTTACAATGTTGTGATTTGACAGTATGTTTTGGATCATATGTAAATAAATTAGATATTTCTGACAAACTGTGTAATGAAGTTACGGGGATTAAGACCAGTTTGTGTCTTAGGCTGGCACCTTAGGCCCATATCTATCCATCCTGCATTCAGATCCACTGCCAAATCTTGCAAATCTGGGTGAATTCTGGATTGGTCGTGCTCAATATTGTGAGGCATTTAATTTTATTCATCTACTGGGCTTGTGCTTTGTGCATGGAAAACTGGCTGTGGCCACTGCACAGTTTGTTTGAATGAATCCCTCATTAGACCAATTCTCCTGAGTTTTTAAAACTTTACATGTGTGCTAAGGCAATATTAAAAATGGCGCGTCTGGCTGTACAGATCTATGGCTTCTTAGCATAAGTTTCTACATCAGGAATATGACCAGTCAAAACTTAAAATGTTTGAGAAAAGCAACTTGGATGATGCAATGTACATTTCATATATATTGCACCATATAAAAGATTTCAAGGAGGTCCTCCTGCATGTATGTAGCAGATCAAAACAGCTTTTTTTTTACAACATTTGGGTTCTTTCTGTATATTTAAAACTAACCTCTTGGTATACAGGCTCATATAATTCACTATGTGTTCTGTGTTGCCAAACCTTTGTACAGATATTTAATTTAGAGTTTTCTTTGTATGATTGGAGTTTTGCAGCATACTGAAAATTGCATGGATTCTGAGGAAATCCCTGAATCTCCTGTAGGAAGCACCATTACTCATTCCTTGACTTTGGGATGATGATCCTTTGAAGTAGCAGTGGTTTCTTTTCTTGTCATATATGGTTTGGTTGTAGGTCCTCAGATCCTGAGTTTCCAGCTGCATGTGTGCTGGCACTCCCTCTGAAGTCAGTGGCAGTCAGGGCCTCACACTCCACTGCAGGGTGGTTGTTCAGTTTGTTAAGGGAGGCAGAAAATGCTGAATGATACCTGCAAAATGAATGTTAGAGGTTTCATTTCTAGCCAAATTTTCTTGGCCTTCTGTCTTCTGCCATCTGGCTGTATCCAACAGTAACTCCCACTAATTCCTACATATGAGCTTTGGTTGGCTCCAGCTGTAGTCCAAGGACGTGCAAGACATAAGGCAGTTTGCCCAAGGAAACTTTCTTTGTGCCTTTGTGCCGTTGCTTATTGGGTTCAGTAACAGTTGGTATTGTTTTAGATTCTTGTGGATAATTGTACCCATGCTTTCTACACATGGGTGAAAAATAACTGATCGAAACAAATCACTCTTCTCCTGTAGCTGTTTCTGTCTTCTAGATTTAGCAACACTTTTTTCTTCAGAAAAGTGATGGTAAATCTTTTGCAGACTATTCTTAAGTAGCCAGAGGTAGTATCATGGAATGTGATGTTGAAATTCTTGCCTTTGCAGCTCCACTCTGGGCTTCTGAACAGTGTTTTGTGTGAGTGTGCATGCAGCTATCAAAAACTTCAGTTTTGGAGGGACTGTGTTTTCTCACTAATGAAACTGAGGGTTTAGCCTGCTAGCTGACATGACAACAGGGTTTCCATGTACCTTCTGCCCTAAGCTGTCCTTGAGGAGTGTGGAGACTTGTTCCTTGATTTTTAGTCATCCAAGCTACTACTGTGGTTCCTGGTGGAATAAGTGAATTGAAGCCGGAGATGTTAAAAACCAGAAAAAGCTAGAGATGAAAGACGAAAAATCACAGAAATTAGCTAGATGATTTTATGGATTGAAACATATTTTTATCAATTTGTGAGGTTTTTCCTCAGTGCTTGTTGCAGCAATTCTACCATTTCTAGTGCTAAGAAGAACACCTCAAGTGGGGATCAAATTTTCCCATTTTTTTCCCATGTGCTGTAAATTGCAGGGCAAAAATGTGTACAAGGAGAACAAGGAGGATCAGATGTTTCCCATTTGAGTTCAAAAACTACTTTGGGTTGTTATAAGCTTGTCTTTACAATGAACAGAATATTTAAAATTCTTCTTAGTGATTTTAAAATTTCCAGTTCTGGTTGTGGCACAAAAAAGTTCAGAGACTGAGCCACTTACAGTTGGAAGGGCAGGAAATTTGGGATTAGAACGGCAGCAGATTTCTGCTCAGTCCTGCTGGACGTTGAGGCTGACCTAGAGACACAGTAGCATGGGATGACTTTGAAGGCTGTCTCATCACACTGTTTGCAACATTTTCATTTTAGGACCAGCAAAACTCGCTGTTGTGTTAACAATCCCAGGCCATGAAGCTGCTCAGAAAGCAAGAGACACTTTACATGTTTTTCATATCTGCTACTTGATGGGTGAATCTAAGCAGCTCTGAGTTCAGTCCCCTCTGGTTCTCCTATTATGTGATGCTGCATTTTTCTCTGAGTGTTTTTAATCCTGGGGATATGGAAAGATTAATGAGGAAAGATGGGGAAGGTCTTCACCAGTCACTTTGAATAAACCTAAGTGATGTTAGCAATCTTTTTGCAAACCCTTCTTGGGCATAGACTTCTTTTTAATCTAAGGTATGTTTTTATTATTTCAGGATAGTTCTGCCAAGCCCCTCCACAGCTGTGAGTTAGAGAAATAACTCCTAATCACTGTGTCTTTTAATTGCTGGAATAAATGACCATCCAGGTTTTTCTCATTCATTTTCTGAGCTTTTGAAAGGAATTGAAATGTCTTTCCTCCAATTCATTTCTCTCTTCTGTTTGAGCTCTATTGCATAAGGGCAGTGCTTGTAAAAGTGTATGTTTGCCTTTTTCATTATTGGTATAAAATATTTGAGAAAAGATCCAATGACAACTTCAATTTTGTACATGTTAATTAAGATTAAATTCATACTTTGCACACGGTAATTTTTTTCTTGAAACAAAAATAAAACAAACAAACAAACCCAAACCCAAACCCCAACCCAACTCTTGCTACCCTGTTTACTTAGCTAAAATCAGATTACTGTCAATGCATTTTAATGTACCAGTGTCTTTTGGTTGCTGCTGGTTTAAACTATTACTTTTAAGTCAAAGTCATCACAGGCCTGTGGCGTTGTTTTCATGATAATCAGAGACTCTGTATTCGTTCTTCTTGACTATAATCAAATCTGTCTCTTGGACTTCCTGTTTTCCTTTGGG
This sequence comes from Donacobius atricapilla, assembly GCA_013397315.1. Classification (NCBI taxonomy): domain Eukaryota; kingdom Metazoa; phylum Chordata; class Aves; order Passeriformes; family Mimidae; genus Donacobius; species Donacobius atricapilla. The sequence goes on from WBMY01012014.1 coordinate 1,112,741, forward strand.
TTTTTTAACAGCAAAAACTTTAAAAAATACCATGTTTCCCTTTTGAAACCTAAATGCATTTGCATTGTTACAAAGCAAAATTCAGATCAGATATAACATTGCAGTAAATTCAGGGCAGCAGTCAGTTAGGGACTCTGAGTATGACTGAATTAGATATGTAGAGATCCAAGGGGTTTTAAACATTAATAAACAATCCTCATCAGCTTTGGTTTTCCAGGACCTTGGTCAGATAAAGAGTTCTATTTTTGTACCATGAAATCACAAGGTAATTTTTAGTTAAAGAGATGATAGGTTAAATAGTGAAGCTATTTTTATTTTTCAGAATAATTTTGTCAATAGTTCTTCTCAAATAATTAGTACTATTAAGTGTGTGCTGAAAACAAAGCTTAATTTTAGTTTGCTGGTTTTTACTACTGTCTTGGTTTCTATTTAAACGGTTCCACCTCGCACCAAGAAATCTGGGGGAAATTGCAGAGAAGAGAAGTAGCATCTTTGATACTCCCTGAAGATGCTGAGTAGTGTGGCAGCTGTGCCCTGGCAGTGTGAGATTCCACTGAGGAAATTGGAAACAGAATATCCTAGAAATGCCATGGAAATGCCCTCTACTCTGAGGTGAAAAAGCATCTTGCAAACCTAGGGAAACAAGACGAATTGATTAATTCTGTAACTGTACATGTTATATATATCCATTGACACCTGTCTTCTGTGTGAATCCTTCCTATGTGTGGAGGCAAACTCTTTGCTGACATTAATTTTAAGTGTTGGGTTTTATTCCAAGTTATCCATCTATAAAACTTTTGCATGTGATTTAAATTGTATTGTATTTAAATTGCAGCCTTGAAATTTAATTACAGGCATCAATGAGTTAATTTTAAATAAAAGTGCATTCAGTGTCTTTGTACAATGAATCTACACTGAGTATAGCAGATCACTCCTGAAGTAGCTGCTATGTGAACATCAGGGAGAGAAATTAGAACAAGGAATTCCCAAAGTAGGCTGCTATCACTGCATGGCGTTTCAGTGGACATGGTGGTGGCAGGTGGCACTTATTCTTTAGTTTCTCCTGTGGTTCAGCAATTTACAATTCCTCCTCTGTGCCTCTGGATAGGTGCCTGCTGTTATGGGCAGCTAACAGAATACAGAGGCAGCCTGTAGTGGGCTGAGAAATGCATTCAAGGCACCACAGAAATAATGGCTAATATAGAGAGAGGTCTGCGTTAGAGCTGGCTTGTATACATTGACTATAGAGATCCAGACTTATCTGTCATTCAGATAACGTGATTATCCCTTTGAATAGAATACCATGAGAATTGATGTGTTCATGTATCAAAATTGGAAGATAAGCTCACAAAGCATGAGTAGCAGGGGATTACTGGGTGAAATATAATGGCCTTTCATATAGTGGGTCAGTTCAAGACATGATACTTTCTACTGTTCTTGAAAGGCATAAACTGTAAGGAAATATATCATTCCATTAATCTTCTTTTCTCACATTCTTCCTCCTTTTCTCTCTCCCTTGACTTCAGTGGATCCCTAAAGCCTTAGAAAAATCTGGCAATGGAAGTTCTTATCCTTTGGGAAGTGGGCTGGCTTACTCATACTGTTCCCCAGAACAGCAGCTGAGAACAGTGGTAAATCAAATGTTTGCATTTTTGTTGGCTTTGCATTAAGCAACGGGAGGATAGGTTATTTGTGATGGAATTCACTCCAGGTAGTTGACATCACTCAGCAGGAGACCACAGCAGCAGAGCTGAAAGAACAGGGAGGCATTAAATAAGAGAGCAGGTGTGCAGTCGTGCACAATGAATGGCAGCTTCATGGGGCAGCAGCAGCAGTGAGCACTCTGTGTCCTCTGAGCATTGCTGGGGTTTGTAACCTGTGCACTCCATGTATAATGGACACAGGGGAGTGAGGACTAGCTGTGAAAAACTAGAATACTTCCACATACTTTTACAGAGCCCCTTTGGAATAACTGCAGTCCGTTCCTATTTGTCTGTGAACACAAACTGGGATAATCTTCCTCCCTCGTTTCCATTCCCTTGGCATAATTCTTGTGCTGCTTTAGAGCACCTCATAATGTAAAGGAATTTTCTTACTGACTCATGAGAGAGCTGAGGCTTCTGAGCTCTAAGCAATCCTGGCCAGCTTGGATTGAATCTCTTTACTGTCTATCAGATGTTACAGCTCATAAGGCCATGAAACGCTTTTAAGTAAAATTTGTTACCACTGCTTGACTTGATTACTTTTAAGTAATGGTGAGTTGATTCTGTATATCATGCAAGTCACAAATCATCTTATCAGGTCCTCAGTTTGTTCTCTTTAAGTTCATAGTATTCTATTCTTCTTGCATAAAGGAATAGAACTGAGAGAAGGACAATTCCCTTCCCTTATCTTTTGTGACAATGAGGGACAGTGTTTAAAATATACCAGTTGGAACTTTACATCTAGTTGTATATGTTTCCTGTTTTTTAGTTGCCAAGGTGATGTATGAAGGGTTGCAAAAAGTAGAAGTGAGGTGAGTCAGAATTAAACTGCAAATAGTACGTGCCTTTATTCCTAATGGTTTGATGTAAGATGGAATATATTCACTAAAGCCTGAATGACCATCAAGGGACATTGTTAGAATGAATCAGCTAGATGTTTTCTGGAAGAAAATACACAACATTTGATCATATTTTTTTATGTGCATCCAGTTGGAATAGCCCAATTCAGCAAAGTTTTGGATAATGCTTTTTGAAAATTAAGCTCAAATGACTACCTGGGAAAGAGCAGTCTATGAAGGACCCATTTTTCTGTAAGGGAATGAGAATGTCACTGTATATACTTACTCCTCCATGAGGTGCTACATACTGCATTCACCCTCAGATATTCTTTGTACTGATTGTGACTTACTACAGCTGTTGATATTTAACAAGTACATATATAAAATGCACCAATCTATAATTCAGAATAGCAACTTCATCATGTTGTACTATATATGTGATTATGCAAGGTCTTATACAGGATACACACCGTGACAAAAAAAAGGCAGAAAAATTCTGTGAATTATGGAATGGTGAATGATTAAATTCTTCCTGCTTTCATGTATATTTTATACTGCAAGTCACAACTGCCAGGCCTAATGCATACACTGATCATTTGTTTTGGAACCTGTCAGCCTTATTGCGTCTTAGCCATCTCTAAAACAATTTCGAGTGTAATATTTGAAACAATTATTGGTGATTATGGATTGATGTTTCACTGAAAGCTGATTTTATTTAAATCTGAGATTCTTATCCATGTTCTGCTAACATTTGTATAAATGAGTGACTGGTGATTAGTAAGTTTAATAGTCAAACTCTTCAAGGGATTGTAAGCCTGTTACTTTTTTGTTAATTTGCTGCCTTCCCTTTTTAAACGTGAGTGACAAATTAAGTTTAATTAAATTCCTACCTTCTTCGACCAGTCCTTTCTGATTTAGGTGCTGGTTCTTTGAGTTGCTAAAATATCTTGTTTCTTGCAAGGTAAGAGTGGAAAGAGACAATAAGTTGGGTGTGGTGGCTGGTGGCTTTTTCTGATTTTGTTTGGAGTCGTGTCATGTCTCCCTGTTTCTGTCACCCTGATTTTTCAGCCTCTGATGTGCCTCAGAGTTTTTAAGATGTTTTCATAGTTCTTAGGTTTTTCTCACACACAGGTGTTATAAATAGAAGCAATGTTTTTGTTAGACGAGGTTAGTTTACATTTTCCTCTTGGAGGAATGGAGAGCTGATGGACAGTTGTCTTGACCAATGGGATTGGTCCTCCAAACCCTGGCTTTTGTAGAAATACTATAAAATGGAGTCAGATCTTGTAATAAACAGTTTGTGCTTTCTCACCAAACAGTGTGTATGTGTGCGGGATTGTGTGTCCAACAGCGACACATTTCCCCAGATTTTTTTTCCCAGCCACCATGCTGGCTAGATTTTGGAGCTGTTTAGGGGAGTTTTTGGAGTGAAGTTTAGGCAGTAAATGATTGGAAACCATAACAGCATTCTTGGCGTCTGCTTAGTAATTTTATATAATCAGATGCCTCCTTTTAGTTAGTGGTTTGTTAAATCACTGGTTTATAGATTTTTAAGTGCTGCACTCTGTGTGAAGCTCTAAAGCTCAGTCTTATTTTCCTGGAATTGAAATTGCTGATCTGGAAGGCACACTTCCTGTTCCTCCCTCCCCATGCATTTCAATCTTTTGTCTTTTAACAGTTATGTTGGAAAGGATAAATTTTTAACTGTTTAACTGTAAGAACAGTGCAATGTCAAACAGTGAAGTTGTAATTTCTGAATGCAGACATTATGAAAGTGCTCAGTCCCACCTTACACACTAATTTTTGACACTGCATATACCTGAGAAGAATATGTTGCCCTACTAGACAAAGTTCGTCTGCCAGGTTGCTGTCTGGGATAAAACTCCGGGATGTGAGGTAGCTATCATGTACCAGTGTTCTTTAACCAGGAAAGGTATGGTGAAAAAATAAATAAACATAATGATCAAGGACTTCATGACAGTTAATACAGATAGCTAAATTACTTGTTGATTATTTATTTGAATAGTTGGACCACCTTTTTAAATTCATGTTGGGCAAAATCTAATGTCTGTGAATGTGTTCACTACTTGTGTGATACTCTGTGATACTACAGACAAATTATACTCAACATTTTGTATATATACACTTTCGGGGGGTACTTTTTGATAAGTGCATCAAAATCCTGAGAGCCAACATCAAGCAAGAGAATCCTGCTGTGTTTGTGAAAATAAATATAAAACAAGTAAATTGTTCCAACTTTCCTTTCTTTGTAACAAACCTTTGTTAGAGGTACATCTTTTAGGGCAAAAAGTGGTTTAATTCCTCACATTTACATCTGAGTTCTCATGTTCCCTTTATGATAAGGTATCTGTTCAGTTGCATGTTTTGGAAAATATGAAAATATCATTAATTTCTCTCTACAGTATCTGCTCTGCAAACAGTCTTCAAAACAGTCTGAGCTCTGAAACAGGAAAACTGCAGAATGAACATCAGTGACCACTGTAAAACTCTGAGGGCACAGTTAGGCTACACTTTATGGCAATGTCTCATCATCTGGAAGTAAATCTTGTTCAGTGTGATAATTTTATGTCAGCTGCTTGTTGCTAGGAGAAAATGGGCTTACTGCGTCTCTACAACAAATGCAACAGAAAGATTTCTCCATCTTTTAATGCCACTGATATAGTCACATTTGTGGAGAAATATAACAAGTAACTAAAGAGATTGGACCCAAAGTGCTGTGGAGTCCTTGAATTTCCACCGGTGGTTTTAAAGACTGGCAATAACTCTTGAAGGAGTTACTAGATCAGTTATTTGTATCTTCTCTCCTGATATCTTTGTGTTTGTCACTGGGCTCTAAGGGATGTTTTATCCACATGTGGTGTTATCCTAGGAAAATGAGGAGTTATGCTTTTGAATTTATAATGATTCTTTAGTGACTCTTTTTGCTGGACTTCAGAGGAGGGTTGGTTGGTGATGCAGTCCTGCTGCAGTGGGAGATGGCACTGGAAGCACCAGCTTCCTCTCAAGCCAGAGTGCAGCCTCTGTGCTTCCAGTGCCTGTCAGTGTGCTGCCTAACCATGGTGCTGTCCAGTAGGTCAGTAGTATTTGCAGCTGAGTGTGTATAGGTAAGTGACAATTTTGGTCAGACCTTATTGGCACTTGTAAGACAGCAGAGTCTGTATGTGCAGCCGTTGCTCTGTCTCTCTTTTGGAGAGTTTCTTCTAAAAGTGCCTTTCTTTGTCTACTAATTCACAATGCAGTGTATTCCCTGCACATGTCAAATCCTTTGTCTACCTATTATCTATCTACACTAAAAGGATTATTCCTTAGCATTTCCTAAGACATAAAAATTATTTATTTTTCCTCTTTCAAAATGTTATGCATTTAGAGAAGAGGATGTGCTGAAATCCATTCTATTGAACCATCTGTGAACAAGTACAGTATGACCCACTTCTGCTGAATATCCTCTCAGCTAATTATCTACAAAAATTCGTCTGCATAGCCTGCTGTCCAAATTGCTACCATGCACCAGAAGTAATTCACTGTGGAGAGAAGGAAATGGTTTGGTAAATGTTATTGCAGAACCAGATACTTAAACAGATCTTCAGGTACTTGATTCGTAGATGAAGCAAAGTATAATTTAAAAAAAGGAAGCGGTTGCTCTTATAAGTGCTGTGTGAAGAACACTAAAAAAGTGGGTAACATACTGGGATGAAGAAACAGGGAAAATGGTTGGGGTTTTGTTAGGTTTGGGGTTTGTTTGTTTGTTTTATTTATTTATTTTTCCTGTTAGAAAGCTAGAGGCTGCTAAGTGTATGCTAGCCTGTGTCTGTGTATGGAGTGCCTATTGATCTCAAATGATGATTAGCATCACATGAGAGCAGATTTGCATAGGCTTGGTTCTGATGCATAACATTTTAGGTGCCTGGCTAAGTTTCATACAAACTTAAATGAGTTGTACTGGGCTAAAAATCATTTGGAATCTTGACTGTGATAAATACTTCACTGAGTGTGCCCCAGCTCATCTTCGAATATGCTTTTCTGGTGATATTTCAGTAACTTTGCCACTGTTGGGGCCCAAGAAAAAGTGGTGCATACAAATGTTTTCTGATTAAAAGATCAGAATTATCATGAGGAAATATTTTTTCTGGAAATTGTGAAGAGTCTTAAGATTGGATTCAGTAGGATGTATGAATTTTATTGAAATCCATTTTCTAACTTGCAGTCTGGTAGAATTTAGGCAGAAGTAAGATATGAACAGATGAAGAAAATCCAGTGAATATTTTTATGTTTAAATGCCCGTCAGGTGTTTTCATATATCCTTGATACTTGAGTTTCCATACCTGTCTTGGGTACTTTTTCTCAGTCAGAATTTTGCACAGAAGTACATGTAATGTTGAAATTTCAGTTCATGGCCTCAAATTTGTATACACTGGAAATTCACAGACTAGAACAGTACTGAATTATGCTCATACAGTGAAAAAGCTTGAAGTGTTTTTTAAATTTGTGCAACTTTCTTTTCCACCCATTTCCTCTTATGTGGGGGAGCACAGCAATGACATTGTTCTTTTTCATTTTTCAAATCAAGAACATTTTAAGAGGAAGCCGTTACCCTTTTTAACAGGCTTACACCTGTAATTGTGTGAGGAACAAAACTGTCCGTAATAAGTGGTCTGGTGTGCATAATTTGCTCTACCAAGGGAGTGACCTAATTTTTTCTTCTTCATCATACCTATAAACATATACCAAGACACTCAGTTCATAACTGACTTCCTTGCTGTTCATTTTATTTTGGAAATGATTACATTTTGTATGCAACTTTCCTTACATGTGTGTAATCCTGCTTTTGCTCATGAAACCTGAGGAGTCAACCCCCTTGGTAATAGTTGCAAAAATTTGAGAGAAATTGCTCAGCACCCCACTCCAATGGTTTCAGAGAGGAATGTACAATGTATTTTTAATATCTGTGTTAATACTTCTCATTTATCTCTGAGTCTAATGTGCATAGTCCAAACCAGTCTTCACACAGTTTCCTATAGCGTTTCCCCTGTTCCTGTTAGTAAAATATTCCCTGTTCCAGATTCTGGGCCACGCTTTTGCTTCATCCTTCTTGTTTTGACTGTTTGGTGTCTCAGAGCACGGAAGTACTATTTGATTGCAGGCAAGAAGGAAGTGAGGGGAAATATGCTGAGGCTGGCTGGGAACTGAAGTGGTGTCACCTCAGTTTGGGAGAATGGGTGACATCCAAGTCTGCTGTGGCAGCACAAAGCTCTGCTTCAGCTGCATTCTCTGGCCTATCTGGGAAGTGTCATACAATCTTGAGAGACGCAGAATTGTGTAAAATGTGATGTGATATACTCAGCTTCAATTTCTTTTAAACTAATTGTGAGTTTCATCTCAGTCATAAATCTGATCATACTTTTAATACTGCAGTTCTAACTAAATGCAGTAACTTCTAGAGGTGCTTTAGTGCCACTCTAAAGAAACCTCTACAAATTTTGCTAAAGCCCCTTCTAGTAAGAGAAGGCAGAGCAGGACGAGGAACCACAGAAGCATTTTGTGCTTTATTCTTAGTGAGATCCATACATCCTCCAAACCACTGTGCAAATAAGGGGCCAGAACATGCCTTCAACCACCTTTTTTCCAGAAGACTGACTTGATGTGTCCACAATATGTTGTTTTCAGACAGGTCTTTAGCAGGTTACATGTGTTTGACTGGGTGTACTTCCTTTTGACTCAAAAGGAACTTTTTTGTGTATTCCTATACGACTACACACACATCCTATCTGCCTTTGTTTCACTGACTTCCGGTTTATTTGGATACCAAAAAATTGTTACATCAGCTGCTAAAAAGCTTTTTAATTGGGAAATCTGAGCCTTTCTACATGCTTGGTGAATAGAGGCCCACCCATTAGTTTCTTGTAGCTTGGGGTCAGAGAGATGTGTTTGTCCACAGTTCAAATCTCTTGTGAGCAGATGGTTCTTAAGACCCTCTAATTCCTTAGATGAAAAAGTAGATTATGTCCCTTTTAGTTTTACCCTTAAAAAATAATTTCCTCTCCAGTGCTAATCAAATACACACTACAGAACATTAATGAGGAAACAAAGCATATCACCTACCTTTGTGCCCTTGTCTATGGATGCACAGACAAACACAAATTCTCCATGTTCTTTTTTACCTAATTTAAAGCCCTAGACCTCACTTTCCAGAAAAATTTGTTGCATTCTCACATAGAGAAGTAATAACCTCAGTGCTTTAGCTTGTGTTGTGAATGAAGAAGTAGTTTAAAACAAGAAAACCCAGCTGAGGAAGCAAACACTGCATCAGGATGAAGGCATATTGACAAAATAGCTCTTTGAGGGCTGCTGCTTAGCTGTGCCTTTGCCCCCTAAATTTCATGCCTTTCTCTTTATGCAGAAGAACAAATCTGCATAAGCTTTGCAGTTCTAGGGAGATGATTCACCTACCCGTGAACCCAGGAATGCTGCAGAAAGCTTTCAGGGAAAGGTGCAGCATTATAAATATTTTAAACCTCTCTGCGAGCAGGGAAAAGTGTGACATATGTTTTACATTTCAGTGCCTACTACAGTACCATTATTTCAGAACCTGTCGCCTTTCGTAGGCTATGTGCTCACAGACAAATGCCATTGCTTCAAAACCAATAGCTAAGCTGCCTCTTTTCATTCTGTTTCTTTCAGTTCCAACTGACAGTTAAAAAATGTTTGTTGTTCCCCCCTCCATATGCAGCTCCTGTTCAAAGTGACCTGACCTAAAAAGATTGTGGCGTACAGCTGAGCTTAAAATATAAACATTCCCTTTGAAAGTTGTAATGTTCCCACTTGTCTGGAGCTGCTCTGAAGAAAAAACCCCAAAAAGATGAATCTCAGTGTTCGAGTGATGCAATTCATAGATAAAACCTTTATCTGGGAAAAGGGGGAGGTGTATTTGGAGTCTGCTTGAGTGGCAGGAAGAAAAAATTCCATATTTAAGGTAAAACAGCTACTGTTTTTTCTTTTCCTCTCTGCTTGAAAGCTCTGCTTTATGGAGCATTACTATGACCAATGGGGAAACGAGGTCTGGTTATGAGGCACATTTGAGAACCTTCCATGGGCCAACAGTGGCACGAGGCCTTCTGAGCTCTACCTTGGCTCCACCAAGTGTTGCCTACTGTCTGCAATTAATATATGTGCAAAATGCCATGAAGCATATAACCCCAAATTTGAATAAGTTGACAACTTGGTTTGGAAATAGGTTTTTATGGTAGAGTATGTTTCTACTATCATATAATTATTTCAGGAATTCGGTGTGGAATGATGATATTTCAGATCCTGATGGCTTTGAACCGCCTTAAGAGAAATCCAGAACTGTTTGTTCAGACACATTCTAATTTTTAAATGAGAGTTACTTTTAAGTTGCAACAAAAAATAACTTACCAGAGTCTTGTACAAAATGAGGGAAAAAAATTTCACCATTCTGTCCAGTCTACCTTCAGTCTTTCACAAGAAATGTCATCAATTTAAATATTTTAAGGATGTCTGAATAATTAAAATCAAAAGACTTGGCTCCAAATCCCCTAACATTTTATGTTAAGGACGCGTTCTTTTTATATCCACACCAAAGGAATGTGTGTGATGCCACTGATGTGGGTCATGTTCAGCTGTTTGCTTAGAGCCCATCTATGTGTCTCCTAAACTAAGGAGTGGAGACTGTGGAAGTATCCCCGCAGGGAATTCAAGAACCAACTAGATAAGCATAAGCCCCAAGCTGCTCAGGTAAAAGTAACTGCTGCCTTGGGGTACTGGAATGAGCTGCATGTTCTGAGGTCTGTAATAGCTCTCCTTTGATTTTGTGCCTCTGGTTGTGGTTTTGGTTTTTTCTTTTACCACTGTTATTAAATTCTCTAAAGCTTGATTGTCTTTTTGAAATAAATGCCGTTCAATTTGAAGTTTGATCTTGATATAGAAACTACTGGTGGAGACCTGTATCTGTGTGATGTGAGAGAGCAGAATAGTTGCTTGAAACAGCACGTTCTGGCCTCCAAAAGTAGTTTTGCACTAGCTGAAATTCATAGTGTTCTGTGCATACCTAAGCTCTTGTAAAAAAGTTCAAAAAAATAAGACATAAAACATATCTGAGATATTGTTTTCTTCATTGTGAAATAACTTTATTTCCTTTAAAATTCTGCTTTTTGTCTTAACTCTCAATGAAATTGAAATGTCAAAGGGTTGTCTGCCTCTGAGTCTGAGAGTAATGGCCAGATGAATGTGTTCCAAATTGAGGTATACCTCTCACATTTCTTTTACCATGTGTATGCCAATAAAATAGGGGAAAATGCCTTTTTAAAATATATATTTTTCAAAATTAAATTTTCGGTTAATAACAGGATGCATAAGAAATGATGTAATTGTAGTTAGTGCTCTATGAGTGCATACAGACAGTTGTCCTTGTTTCTTGCACTGTTTGTTCTGGCATTTACCCCATTTAGACTGACACAGGAAGGACACAGGCCTGACCCAAAGGCACATTGGCCAAAAGTACAAAAGATAGTGTTGCTCCAACCATGGCAAAAGAGTAAAGAGACAGTACAACTACTCCAGTATTCACTGGAATGATTTGAGTGGGTTAATTTCTTCCATATATAAAAATTTTCTTGCTATATACTTAGGTTAATAGCTGACAATTGGGTGTTAACAGTTAATAGTAATTCATAATACAATTATGCACAGTGTGGATGGCACAGTTTGTATTTGACTGTTCTCTTGACTTCTATAAAGCTCCTTTTTTAGAGTTCTGTGTGCTAATTTGAATCAGATAATGCACAAGTGCAGGGCATTGTCAGGAATCCATAAAGATTTCCTGATAAAAGTTTTAAAAATTCCTAAATGTGCTGTGTTGATATATTATGCTATACAGTTTTTTTTCCCTAGCTGGAAGCTATATACTTCCACATTTTAGACACTTATATATTGACAAAACAAACAAAGGTTAAAGAGGAGATGTACTCCTGGGTCTGATATAAATCTTAACAAGGCCCTTGTTCATCTTTCTCCACTTCTACCAATTAATTAACAATGATATTTGTTGACAATTGCTTCTACTGCCTGGAGACATTTGGTGAGGTAAAATGCTGTGATTTTAAATAGTATTATTTTCAGAGATCGCCACAGGAAGAGAAGACTACTGAAAAATTGTTGAATCTGAACAAAGAATCAACCCAAAATCTCCAGGGGAGAGTGCACAAAGAATTGATTGTGTTCACACTCAGAGGTCAGGGACATCCTCTGGCACCTGACAAGGAACCAGTCCAGACTGTCTGCACTCTCCATTCAAATGAATCCATGTTCAAATCTGGGTTCAGGGTGCCTAAAGATTTTGCCTGAATATATTTAGGGAAAAATGTAGATCCATGAATTCTCACCTGATCCGTTTAACAATGCTAATCCTTTGGTCAAGCAGTTTTTGTAATTTCACTTAAATTCTGATGTTTTAATAGACATATGAAGCTTATGGTTGATTAGCTTTTGCAGAATTTAGAGGAAAAGGTTGTCTATAATGTACACTTGTATGAGAGGAACAGGTGATTTTTTTTTAAATTGCTGAAGTCATGTAGGTGTCTTTCTCCTTTGTGCTGAACTTAAAAGGATCTGAGTATGCGCCTTTTGAAGTTAATGTTTATAACCACTGAGCCTGCAGATGATAGGAACAATTTAGAGAAATTCAGCAAAATCCCTGTCCCATCCCTGTTAAAACATTTACTGTTGATTTCAGTGGAACAGACTTTCACTAGTCCTCTTAAAGCAGTGGGAAACACCTGAAATGTGGACAAGATTTCTGCCTTAAGATTTATCTTCTGTTTAAACACAAGAAGTTCAGCGATCCCTTCTGAAACCATGAGAGATGTTCCTGAGGTCAGAGTCTGAGCTGCCAATATTCCAGTGCGAATATTTTCCCCAGAAGAGTAAACATTGAGAACATATGCTGCTATTTAACTCATCACTGAAAATCAACATGCTTTTTTCTATTCCATTGAATAGCTTTTGCTAAAGGAACAAACCAGTGTTTTGTTTAAACACTGAACTTGGCACATGAGTGTAATGCTCTAAGCAGAGACCAGGGGCAGGGCTGAAGCTTCCACGTAAATCTACAGCTCCCTGCTGGGTGTGCTGTGAGGGGCGGAGGAGAGAGCTTCACCGCGTTCCCTGTCTGTGTCTCAAAGCTATGGAAAAGGGGAAAGTTTGTTGCTTTATTATAGAACATTTTTTCCCCCCTGTTGCAACATCCAGCAAAGTTTTCAAGAACTTTTTTACTTTTCTAAAGAAACCAACAGCACTTTTTCCTGACAAAATCCCAATTTATATTGTGAAACCTGTCATTATGCAAAACACATCAGTTTTTGTGACCAAACATATCCCAGAATTTCTTTTGACCCTGATAGATGTAAAGTAAAGCTAGAGATTTGACACACAGATCAAAACCTCCAGAATCATCACACAAAAGGTGTTAAACTGCATACTTATAAACCCTGATGAAACAATAATTGACAAAGGTTTATAAAGTATATAAGTTCATCCTTGTTAGTTATTCTTTGTCCAACAGTGCTCATAAAAGCCATCAAATTTGCTTAAATTGGAAGGATTTTGGGAATCAGACTGCAGTTCCTGCCCTTAGTACTATTTGAATCTTATACCGACGTTTTTCATTTGTGTTGAGCATAGCTGTGAAATAAAATACATACCTGAGTTGGTGCTTGGTCTTAATCAATCAGCTTTGTCCCCTTGGAGGTAACAGTGAGTATGTTCCAAATGCAATTGTCTTATCAAGGATGTATTTATCCATAGTAAGCAGCATTAGGGAAAATTGTTGGACAGTGAATAAGGTTAAAAAAATATTTTGACTAGAAACTTTAATTCCATGGACCAAATCTATAAGAAAGGGTGTAGATGGTGATGTGTGGATATAGGATTGTATTTTGTGTTTATAATTCTGTTATCTAAGCTGCAACTCCAGGACCTGTAGAAATGTCTCCAGAGGTGATACAGACAATAAAAGCTAATTCTGTTTTTCTTGTTCATACTCAATTGCCACACTTCTCCAAGGGATGAAACCTCCTAGAAGTGGTGGAATTGCACTGTTACCTGCTGTTCCACATTTCCAGCAGTTGTCTTGGTGTGGGCTGTTGGTTTTAACTTCATAACCAGTGCCCTATAGAGTGCTTCAGCTGTCACCCCCTTTCCTCCCAAAACCTGCTTCCCTAGCTCTGGCAAACCTTTCCTGGGCTTTTGAGAGGAGCATCCAGTGTGTTTGTGGTCTCTATACCCAGGCAGCATTTTCCTGGGAGGCTAGCCAGGGGTGTAGAAGAGGGTTTGGTCTGGTTCACATATTTTATGTGTCAGTGAGGGTGAAGGAAATTGCCTGTTTTGTTGTTATGTTGAATTTACGTTGGAAAACCCAAAAATTAGGAACTCGAAGGACTCTTAGAAAATAAAGGCATAAAAGACTAAATAGGTAATTTTACTAATTGCATGTGACATTGTAGACATATTGGCATTGAATAATGGTCATTACATAAAAAATATAACACATAAAATTATGAATTCCCTGATGTTCAGGATAGGAAAGATCAGATTTCAGAGATGATGTCACATCTTGGAGAAGATGAAGTATTAGGAGACTTTTATTTGAGGGAAAGACAGTTTCCAGTTACTGTGTTCAGATTATATCTTATAGATCTTTGGTTTTTGGTACATGTTCCTGCAGACCTCTGCTACTCTGTATTGCCTGTAAGAGAAAAGGAATGAAAATCTGTACTTCCTGAAGTCATTGTGGCTTAACACACTGGCTGTGATGACGAGTGTTTAGGTGGAGCTTTGTGTGATCTGCCATAAGATTTAATGTATTCCCAAGCAATCAAAGTAAGAATCAGCTGGATGGGCTACAAATAAAAGTTAAGTATATCATGATACAGGTCATATAAATTTCCTGTGTTTATGAGCTATACTGAAAAAAAAAAATTTTCACACCCTTCAAGTAAAACTCAGCTTGAAACTGTGTCATTTGGGACATGGTGTTAACATAAACTCCAGGGTCTGGAAGCTGGAAAGGAACTACACTAATGATAATGCATTTGCTACTTGCTCAAAGAAGAGAAAAATACCTCTTTGAGTCTTTTCTGTAGACAAAGCTTTATACAAGCAACTTCTATATCTCTACACACTAGCCATAATTATTTGCCAGTAGATGGAGTAGTTAAATCAAATGTCTATCATTTAGTATCAGATCAGTTTGTGTGACAGACTCCATAGCTTCTTGACACCATTAAACCCTTGTGCTTTCTACTCTGAATATATCTGCTCTTGGTGAAGGCTCTCTGCTTTGGCTATAGTGACCAATATGATTAGTTACATACCTTTCAACAAAACCTTCTACATTTCCTTTTGCCATTGGGCATCAGGCTCACCTGCCAGAGATTTTAATAATATCTCCTGCATCTCTTTTTAGGACCCTTCCTTCCTGTGACTTCCTGTCATAAGAAAAAGGATACTTGAAGAATGTAGAAATAGACTGATGACAATGCTATCTGTAGACTGCTAATCCAGAGATCTCATTTATTAAGGGAGAACAATGTTTAGATTTTGTGGAGATTTCTGCCCTGTCATTAGGAGACACGTGATGACTTCGTTCTTTCGCGGTGTCATGTGAAATAAGGGAGTTATTTGCAAACCAAACCAAACCAAACCACAACACTTTGGTGGATATAGGTAGCAAGTCTGCATTTACTGAAGTTGAAAGTATTAATGTGTTTGAGACAACACAACTATGAAATCCATTGTATTTCCATCATCTTAGACTTCCCTGGATGTCATCTCTAGGGCTGTAACATTTGCAGCTTCCAGGTTTTCTCATTCTACAGATGATGTTCATGGTGCTATAGCTGTTGGTAACTATGTCCATAGTTCTCACATGGACAGAGTGCTTCACTTTCCTCCTGTAGAAGAACAATCCAAACATCAATTCTGGTACAAGATTGCTGAAATCAGTCCAGGATTGTCATCTTGCAAAGGCAGTAGCTGTAGTTTCTGGACTTAAACAAACCAGGTATATGCTGCAAAATCTAACTGTGTGAAAAATTAGTAAAGAAATTTTAATATTTGGAAACTGTGAATTACTGGTTTATAGTATTATAGCATTGTGGTATTTCTGTTGCTGACTGGGGTGAGAAAATGTTAACAAATGCCTTCTAGAAAAAGGTTAAAGTGTGAAACTTCTATATGTAAAAAAATTAAAATCTTGACATGATGCAATTCTATAGAAATATGTTAGATTTCACAACAAAGTACTCCGGCTTAATTGCAAACAGGAAAAAAAGCTCTGCATATAAAAAAATGTACAAAGAACTCAAAAGAATTGTAAGTTTTCACCCCTAGAATCTGAAGCATTCAGCTGACGAATTTTACTGTTGTTCTATTGAAAAAAATCAAGGTTATCTGTTTCTTTAGCTGTAATTCAAGAAGGGGAAGAGGTGAAAAGGAAATGCCCTGAAAGGAAAAGTCATAAGGCAGGTTTTAGTTTTGAGGCATCATTTCTTGTAAATCATGGAATATCATATTCTAGACATAATGGGAATGGTGGCAGATTTTTGTGTTTGCCTACATCCCCAGCAATTCCCCAACAAGCTATGGATATAGGGCTAGAGAATTTAATTAGACACGTAGATCACAAAACGCATAAACAATATTCAAGGTATTCAGGAACACTGGGAATTCAGGGTTGGTTACATACAATTTTACTTATTTGCACATTGGTTTTAGTGATTATTTATTTGGGGTAATTTGGCTTTGTGAATTTTTTAATGATTCTGAAGTAAATTTGCTGTACCTGTGTTAATTGAACCATGGCACAATCCAAAATGGGGATGAAAAAGCAGGGTGGTGGATGTATGAGTCTTGGGTCGCCTTCATACCAGTGAGCATACAGAAGAGCTGCTGCTTTGTGCTAGAAAAGGACAGTCTGCAGACTGCTATTTAGCCAATAACAAGCAAAGGTTCAATCCAAGTGCAGAAGTCAGCTACCCAGTGAGAGAAACAAGGTAGAGAACTGTATACTAGAAAAATGAGGAGTCTTACAAACTCACTGAAGAACAGGTAAAGATAAAAGAGCAGGATCAAAACTTCAGAGCCTTGCTGAAAACTGAAATATGAACATCAGATGTTTTCAAATGCCCTTTGAATGGATTTCAACATTAGAACCTCATGTTTATTGCACATACCCTAAAGTTTTATTTAAAGATAAACCTTTCAAGTTGAAATTCATACCTTATTCACTGCCTCAGGTAGCTTCTAAACAGTTCCTTGTTACTACCTTTATACAGTTTGTCTGACCTTACTTTTTTCTCTTTGTGGCTCACCCAGAAATGTATGTTAGTTACCTCCTGATTTAATTCTCCTTCCATGGCTCATGCTTCTTGCTTTGTTGCTTTGAAATATTGTAAGTATGAACCATTCTGTCCCCATTGTTCAGATATCTCCTAGGAAAATCTGTATCCATTTTCTTGCTGACATGTCCCTAACCAAAGTACAGGAAGTGTTTTTGTATTAAAGGCTCCTTTGCTGGTTTCGCAGAGAGAAGATATTTTCTGCTCTATTTGGATATAAGAAGGTATTAAAAAACATTCTGTATTTATAAAATACTATTGGCTTTGGTCATATCAGCAAAATTCAAGGTTGTTAAAACTCCTGTTGATTTCAGTATAAAACAGAGTAAAACCCACCTTCTACTTAGGGTTATGATTTCATATTAAGAAATACTCTTTTGTTAATAACATCCTATGTTGTTCTGGCATGTTCAGCATGCAGAATCTGGGTTTTCTGATACATTAATAAGCTTTTGATCTACCCCAGTAGAACCTGAAAAATCTGTCCTATCTTATAAAATGTAAAGTGAAAGCACTTTGTGTGGTTAAAATGCCATTAGGAGAATACAGATATGTGAGCTGCTTTTTCCAAGTGCATTGAGCACAGCATTGCTGAAATAGCCATCTTTCTGATTTTTTTACTGCAGCATCCTGGTAGAAGTTCTTCCTTAAAGAACACTTAACAGCATTTAGTACAGGCTCTGTGCTGACTCAGTCCTCCAAAAGCGTCAGAGGTAGAGGGAAAATGTTTTTTATTCCTTTGGTGTGAAATGCAGATGATTTTTATTTCACACCATAAGCTTATTGTTGCTGGTTTCTTTTACATTTTATATCAAGTTGATTTTTGTCTTTACTGGAAAAATGATGTCTTGATACAAAAAGTACAAATCTTCAAGGAGTTTGTTGACACTAGAAAGTTTTTTTTTTTCATTCCAAGTTAATTGGCAAACAATGTCAGGAACTAAAATGTCCATAAGAACTAATATGACTCTCTGTACAGGTTTGACCAGGACTATGCATTTTTAATGATATAGCTCTCTGTAACAGTAGGCTAAAATCAGCCATTTGCAGTAGCTATTGGAAGCACTTTGGACAATTAATGTGTGGTGTTGTAGTATTGTGGTCCTCAGTTTTGCCTTAATACCCTGTAGCTTGCTTCCCTTTTACTGGTAAGGGTTGGACCTTTGTTGTCTCGAGTCACTGGACCACCTCTGCTCCAAGCCTGATCTCTGTTGAGTGGCAACAAATTTAGAAGTTGCTTTTCTGCAATAGGTCTGCAAGTTAACATCTAATGTTAGGCAGAAGGTGAAAAAAACCTCAAAACAACCTGACACTGAACCTTGATGAGTCGTGCTCCTCACAGGAAAATCCCATGGTAACACCTACAAATGCTGTCAACTGCATCTCCTACAGCACAAACTGCTCTTTGCTGAGTGCAGGGGATTCCATTTGCATCCATTTCCTGACTATTTGGCATCAGAATGGCCAGTTCTTAGATTTCTCCAGGAAGAGACTTTTTTTTTTACCCCTTCTTCTTCCTGAGAGGGTTTTTTTTCAGGACTCTTGATTCCTGTGTGAGATAGAGAAAAATCACTTTGGACCATGCCCATCATTTGCATCTGGGTCAAATAAGAGTAAGAAAAGGACTCCTATGCTGATAACCAGAAGGCTGGAATAGTATCATCCAGATACCCTCTTTCTCCAGATTTGACTTTGGATATGGGATAAGACAGGATTATGGACAGCAGGCTGTAAAAAATGAGTGACTGGTTATGAGAGTTTATGACTACATATGTCTGCTTCTGGCCACGCTCCTCCATGGCCTGTAGTACCTACTTTTTTGGCATTGGGTTAGTTGGATTAATGGGTTCATGGGTTATGTGAGTTCACTAGGCAATTTCATGTGCATCAGAGCAGGTAGAATTGAAGAAGTGAGACTGTGCTCCAGAAAGAGTTTTTCTCCCTCTTTGGCACTGGTGCATTGTTAATGTGGCCTACAAAAGCACACGTTTATGGTTCTCAAAAGAAATTGGAAAAATATCCTTCAGAAACAAAAGATAGGGCTGGTCAGTGTACCACATGTCATTCCAATACCCTGTGTGCTGTCTTATTTTTTTTATTATTCTTTTGTTTTGCTTGTGCTTTTGTTCTGGTAGAAACATTTGTTTAAATTTGTGTTAAATATTTCTCAAAATATTCTGCTGAAGTGGATGCTGCCTTAAACAATGTGAAATCAGAATCCTGAAGTCAGATAAGCAGGTCTTCAGAAAGATCTGGGACCTGAATTTGGTGAAGGCTTAAGCTTAAGAAATGAAAACTTTAGTTTAAGAAACATTAAGGAAGAGGGGAGAATCCTCAAGTTAGAAAAAAAATTAGAACCTCAGCACTACTTTTCCTAATGTTTGTTTCTTAGAATGCAGCCTACTTCCTTCCAAGACACTGTCCATTTTCCAAATGAAACCATATTTGGAACTTTGAAAAGTAAATAAAAAGAAAAAAAAAAAAGAAAAAAAAAAAGAAAAAAATAACTTTCACGCTTTTTTTCTTCCAGCACAGAAAATCCAGGGAGCATGTGTTTCTTGGAACCGTTCCTGCAGTTTACGTCAGTGGTCAGTTGCCATAGCTCTGCCACCTGAAGGGCTGTTTGCTCAGCCAGTGTGTGCAGCACATTCTGGAGTTCTAATTCACTGGTGAGACAAAGGGTGACTGGCTACAGAATAGCCAAATCCTCCCAAGCTCTCAGGCTCATTACTATGGGAACTCCATCAAGGCTGCAAGCTAGCATGGAATATTGACAGCATGAAACGTTGATGAGCACGCCTGCATTTTGGCAAATTAGATTTACTATCTCATCCTATCTAATAGACCATTTAGAGGTCTGCCCCTGAGACACATCTCTTTAGCTGCGCATCTACCATCTTCTTGTAATGCTTTTATCTTCAGTCTGAATGGCCACAGCTTTATGAATATGCTTTTCTGTACTTTAATTTTCTTGTTGCTGGAAAAAAGCATCTGGGTAGACACACAGTTGCTAAGAAAAGGCAAACAAGGAGCTGCATTGAAATGTACTCTTGAACAAATCCATCAGTTTATCTTTATATATATACCAACACACTTATATATGTACACACATTTATACACACAGCCACACACACACACCTAAAAACACATTCTCCCAAACGGGTTGATGTGTACAGCATTGCAAAATAGATCTGCCATCATCCCTGACAGGCTGCTGGAAATGGAGTTGATTGAATATGACTCAGACCCTCAGTCTCATTGTCCAATTCATCAGTGAATGCACTGCAGGCTCATTGATTATATGTAAGACCAGCAGGAATGCTTGGCTTGCTTCATGGGGCTGCCTGTATTGAGCCATTATAAACACTCTCTTTGCTGTGTGCATGTAAATAAGTTCAGGTCACTTAAAATTGACAACTAAGACACAATTCTTATGAAATAAAAAAAAAGGAGAAAGAAATGCAGGGAGTTCTTTTTGTGAAGAAGTTTGCCTCAGAGAGAACTGAGTCCACAGTCTAATCATTTAAATATTATGTTAATATTTTGAAATAAATTTCTGACTACTTTTTCAGATGTGGTAGCTATTTTTTTTTTT
>WBMY01012014.1:1133331-1229786 GCA_013397315.1 Donacobius atricapilla
TTTTTTAGTATGAGCGACAGTGAGTGCGTCTGTGTGTGTGGTAGAATTTAGACTATAATTCAAAACTAGCAAAAGATTGTAAATGGAAATGCTTTTCCATGGGTAGCATGACTGTATAGTACAAGAAAAAATTCTGAAAACAGTTTTCTTCTGACAGTTATGCACATGGTTATAAGTAAACCTCAGTTTCCCCTTAGTAAACTGAAATGTTACTGTTCTATGCCTGTAGATGTGCCTGTTCTTGGGAAAAGAAAATCACTTATAACTGGAAACAGTAGATGTCGTTGCACCTTTCATTTCTGTGTCCTTGTGTCTCTGGAGAAGTGGAGATGATGGGTGGAATGGCCTTAGTCTTCCGTCACTCAGGGAGGAATGTCAGAAGCCCTTTTCTGGCTACTGTTGGTCCGACAGGCTCTATTTATTACTTCGTTGTGTTATTTCATCCACGGGCAAAGTATCCAGGAAAAGAGAATACAGCTTTACACTGTGATTTTGCTACTTTCACACAAGGCCCCTTGAAAGATGGCACAACTGTATGAACAACTGCGGCACCCATTGTTAAGGGTCTGGTAGGTTTTGTGGGGCTTGGTTGATTTGTTTTGGGTTTTTTTTTTTTGTCTTTTTTTTTTTATTATTTATTTTCTTCAAGACTTTTTCTGCAGTGATATGCCATAGTCAGAACTTTTCTCCAGTCCTCTGATCTTTGTAAAATACAATTGTGAAGTCCTTGTCTGTGGAGATAAGGGAGTATGTAATGAAATGGTATTAACACACCCCCTTATGATTAGCGTCCTATTTTTGGGAAAGGGTGATGGATTTTCACCTTCTTTTTCACATCCACAAATATAAAATATCTCAAAATTTTTGTTTCCTAAGCATTGGAAACATTGCAGGATGCACTTGCAATTATATAGTGTGACAGACAACTTTTAATGCTGGCATGTTTTCAATAAACCAGGTTTATTGAGGAGGGGTTTTGTAGCCAAAATATTTCATCTACTTGTGGTGCTTAGGACCCAGAAACCCCAGTGAGGAGGAGGCTGCTGTAAAGGCAGCCTGAAATTTCCAAATAGGTTACTCACGTCTTGAAACACAGTTTGCTATTGCTGCTTGCACTGATCTCATCAGTTTGTTTACATATCCTGATTTTGCTCTCTCCCTGACCAACTCCCTGTACCGTGTGTGTTTCCTGAGTGTTCGTTTCAGTGCCGCTTATGCAGTAAGAGCAAACAACCCAGGCAGCTGGCAGAGTTTGCAGAACACCCCTGCACGCCTCAGTCTCGTGCTGCTCGGAGCCAGGCTCTGAAAAAGCAAACTGCCTCTCCACTTCTGTTTGGATTTCAATGCCAAGTCATTAGTCCTGGGATACCCAGCTTCCCACCTATCTCTGCTGCTGAAGGAGTGTTTGTTTTTTCATGGCTTTTAAAAGGAATGTTCATGCTGACTGACAGGGCTCCGTATGTTGTCTTGTCTTGTTTGTTCAGTAGCTCAAATATCATATTTAGGTGCAGAATCTTTGAGTTGTTGACCCCATGAATCTAGATGAAATTCTCTCTTCTGAGTTTAATTGATCTAAACCCATGAAAGTTCTCACAAAAAACCTCTTGTCCACTTTGAGCTTTATTCAAGCCAGCAGGTGGAAAAAGGGAAGTCAAACATCTACTGCCTTAAATATTTAGTGGCTTAGACAAAAACTGCTTTTACTAGAAAAAAATAGGATCTTTGTCTATGATGATGTGAGTATTTTGCCATATTCTTAATTTTTTACCGGATGTATTACTTGGGATTTACACATACGTGATCCTTTCAGAAAGACCAAGTGTCTTGGTGAAATCAGTGTTGGTAAACTCTGCAGGTTGAATCACAAATTGTATAACCAAGAATTTCCTGTCATCTGTTAATGTGCAGTATTCTGGACTATTGTCCTACTGCCTCTGAAATTAGAACCTGAGGTTGTAGGCTTCCTTGTCACGCTTTTTTCTTTTTTTTTTTTTTTATTACCATTATTTTTAAGCTGCTGTTTGCCTGAATTTTGTGGGTTGCTTTTGTTCTGTTTAGATGTGATTCAATTTCTACAATTTGAACCATTTGGAAATTGACAAAACAGAAGAATCTAAATGCTGCAAATAGACAATTCTGCTCAATCTTCCCTCTCCAGAATTTACCATGTCAGAAAAACCAATTCCTCTTACCAAAATTGGAAAGATGGATGGAACTTCTGGAAGCTTTGGGAAACTCCAAAGCAACTGCTGAACATCCATGCATTTAACTGAGGTGAACCCAAATTTCAGGCACTTTGAGATTCCCTTGTTAAAAAGGGCATTAAATCCAGTGCCCCATAGAGAGGAGAAGCTGTGTTATTGAGTGCCTTGCACTGTTTGGCCTGAGCAGTGGGTTTGCTTCCAGAGTGGCCCAGAGCAGGATCTTCAGGAAACAAGCTGTTGTCATGGCTTCAGATTCCTCCCTAATGTTCAGTTCACAATAGCAGAAGGATTAAGTGTTTCAAGGAAGGCTTGAAACTGGGTTTATGGTGAGATGGAGAAAGGGGGTTCATAAAAATCTGCGCTGGCTGCTTTCCAGCAGGGGATATACGTAACGGCAAATGATGTCATGTAGTGGAGAATGCAAAAAAATTCTTTAAACAGCAAAAATCCAGGGCACTTGCTGAAAACCAGAAAGAGATAGGTGGTGTGAAGATGTGTGTATGTATGTGCGTGCATGTTTACAATATAGTATCTGGCTCACCAGTTTCCAGGCAAGTAGGAAGAGAAAAACACTTTTACACAGTCAGTGACTGTGGCAGCGGTGTGAAATGGGCAGAAATGGATGAATTGGATTTAGCCTCTGCTTCTTTCAAGCTTTTCATTACTGTATTGTAGATTACTGCAGCAAAAATGTGGTTCAGTTAAAAAAGTGACATTAAACAAAGCCAGATGTATTTAAGTAGCAAAATATCCAGAAGAAATGACTTAACTTATAAGCTATGTGTGGATTAATGTAACTCCCTGATCCTCCCCCTACCCAATATCTCCATCCTCAAAGAAAGTCAAAACCAAAACAAAGCAGAGGAGGGAAAAAATCCCAAACTCATAAAACCTAAGACCCGCAGCCAAGCCAATCACCGTAAGGCAATTTGCTAATGGTTTTGGCAGAAGTGATCCTGTTCAGCTTGTCTTTCTGCCACTCTAGAAAGTTAGCGTTTGTCCATATGTTTTATTTTATCTAACAATATTTGAATATGTTTTCTTCTTTTCCCTGAAATATGGAGGTTGATCTTAATTTCACTATTATAGCAAAGAAAGAAATAGTTACTTGAAAAGCAACATGCTGTTTATAGTTTGGAGAAACCTATTGTTATCTCAAGACTTAAGAGTACTACTTAGAAGCAGCTGGATTGTTTCCAAGCTCTCAAAATATGTTTCACATTTCGGATCTTATGTTTTTACTATGAAAATACATGAAACTTTGAAAAATTTACTCAGAGCAGTAAATGTGAAAAAGTCACAGATACTAGCAGTGGTAAGGGAAACAACATTGCCATTCTGGATCTTTCTGCTGTAGAAAAGAGAAACAGCAAAATTTACTGTCATTTTTACTGTCAGAAGTGTTTATACACAGGTGTGTCACAACTCTTGTTGCGCGGAATTGTTCAAATTACATTTGGGCAGTGGAGAATGTGACCTCTGTTGTAACTCGTTAGGCCTGCAGAGAACTACATGTACATTTAATATCCGGAGCTTGACATGATGGCTCCCAGATGCTCTGAGGAGAAAACCCCTCAGAAGATGATACAAAGAAAGAATGGAACCCTAAAAAGTGGTTTCATTTGGGATTTATTTTATTTTATTGAGAATTTAAAGCTGTAATTTATTTCAGTTAATTAATTACACGTCAGGGAAATTTGCTTCATGTACCTATATGTCTCAAGAGGCTCCAACAAGTATACCGGACTTATTTAAGGGGAAAAGGGCTGGAATTCAAACCTATTTTTGCAAATCTAATTGGTTGTAGCCTTCTGCTGACAGAAGTAAATGTTTCTGTAGTACATAGGTATTCCAGTAAGTTCAATTATTATTCTTACTTCTGATGCTTAATTGGCTCTCCTTAGGTTAATCAATAGGGGAAAAAAATTGCAAATTGGATTCTTCTGGGAATGTTTTTCTGTAGATTTTTTTTTCCGCTCCTGTTCTGTCAGAGTCTACTGGTTGCTTTTATATTCTGTGTAGTCCTGTGGTGGGCATATGCCACTGGAAGATGGTGCCTCTTTAATAGAAAGAAAATTGGTACAGTGACTCAGAGATCTTACTTTATAAGACTTGTAACAGGAGGTACCAGCTATGAGCAAAGAAGAAAGCAATACAGGGAAACTGTTTTAATGCTGCATCAGAGGGGAGGAGAGAACTACAGTGATGCAGAAAATCACTGAAGTAGGTACAGTAGGTACCATTTGATTACTCTCTAGTCATTCCTTGTATGTCCTCCACTCAGACTGCATTTCTCTCCAGTCTCCTTGCTTTTCATGTACTTGTTCACTTGAGAAAAGGAAAACTGGATTAGGGAGAACTGCTGGTGCTAGACTTCTTTTGGCAAAATAGGTAAATTAGCAAGTCCAAACTGTTCCTTCTAAATGTTTTTGAGGACGCTGGTGTTTGCAGCTGGGTTGTTGCTGGTATAATGTCCCTCTGTAAATTCATTTAAAGGCACTAATTAAGACAAAAAAATTGTGATTTTTCTGTGTGTTCACCAAAGCAAAGGGAGGGAGATTGCAAATATCAGAATGCATTATTTAAATGAAAAGAACCAGAAAATAAGTAGTGACTGATTAAAATATCGTGATCCCTGCTGTGTCTCATTTCCTAAAGCCAGGATATTTTGTCAGCTCTAACATCTGTTTTTATTATTTCTTTTTGCTCAGTTCAGAGATCCTGTAGCTGCTTTTGATTTCTGACAAGTATTGCCAGGTATTTTTTAAATTTTCATGTTAGTTATTGTTTAGAATCAGCAATGTTGGTTTTTTGGTATCCATTTGAATGAAGAAATACAAACCTCTGATTTTTCTTTTATAAAGCCTCCATAGTATGTGACTTTCAAGTTTAATGTGATGAAGGAGGTCAGCTTCAAAGGATTTCATGGATTTTATGGCTTTCTAGTTAGCATGAGAAAAAGAATAGTAAAGATGGTCAGAACCTGGAGTTTGGGTATTTATTTTTATTCTATGACAAAGGAGAGGCAAAAGCTTCTGTTCACTTTTTAAATTAAGAACTAAAATGTGGTGTAATTTCATTCCTATAACTTCTGTTTTTTATATTAAAGATGCTGTTACAGTGCTACAGTGCGAGTATGATGTTTGTGTATGATGGAGAGTTTATCTTGTACTGCAAGAGCCCTAAACATCTTAGTAAGAAAAGGGAATTTTGAAGCAGGTTTTCTTTCACAGAATTCTGTTCATCTTTCCTTTCCTCTGTTTTGTCATCTGCTAATTTCCATTCACTGGTCTTGTCCATGTTTTGCAGCAGAATCCCTCCTTCTTCAGTTTCCATCCAGTTTTTGAGGGATAGTTTAAAAGACTAGTAAGTGTGAAAAATGGTAGCAGTAGTGGAAGGGGAGAAGGAAGGTGCTATCAGGCCATTATCTTGCATGTCAACCTGCCTCTTGTCTTCATGCTTTTAGTCCCACCGAATTTCTGAACACAGATTATCTAAGCAGTTGCTTGAGCAGGAGCCTTGCTTTATAGCAGTGAGCTATTGGAGGTGTGGGTCTTATCACTGAAAATGGAGAACCTGCAATAAATTTTAAGACAGGTGGGGAAATGATAGAAATGAACCCTAGTTTTTGTTTGCTCTTCACAGTGAGGGTTTACCACTTGCTAAAACATTTTCTGTTTCAAGGGTGTAATGACAATGTCACCATGGTTTTTGCAAAAGTAATATTTGGTGGATTTGGTGGAACAGAGAAAGTGGTTCTTAAAAACAATTAACATGACAAACCATTTATGTTTTCTTACTCCATTTTAAGGATATACTCTGCGCTCTAATTTCTTTTTTTTTTCTTTTTATTTGTATGAAGCATTGTGGTACAAACTGAAGCTTTCCAGATTTCAGTTTGTATTCAATGATCCTTATGTGGGTCCCTTCCAACCTGAAGTAGTCTATGATTCCATAATGGCAATGCAAAGCTTAGTTCATGTTGAAGTGTCTGAGAACTCAGCTATGATTATGAATTTCCATCCTATTTAATCTAAAATTATACTTGCTAAAGGGACTTGAAACAGTGCCTATCCCAAACAGAATAGAAGAGATGGCTACCTTTCTCTCTTCTATAGCTTTTCTGTGTCCTCTGTGTTAGTACCATTAGCAGTTAACTTCTGTTTACTAGCCAGGGAGCTGTTTACAAATGTAAACAAATAAAAGCCCTGATATTCTGGTCTCAGGTAGATGGATGTCCAAAGGAGATAAGGAGTAGCATAAAAATAAATGAAATACTGTCAGTGAAACTGCTTGCCTCAAGTGCTACAGTACTCAGGGCAAGTCGCAGGATTTGTAAAATAAAAGAAAAATCTTCTTAGAGGCGCATAGTTTGCCTCTCTGTCTATGTGTGACTGTGAATTATACAAAAGACTGGCTGAGCAAAAACTATTTCTTTGATGTTACACAAATGTTTCTTATCAGGAGGGGGTCTAAAAGACTTAAATTTCCTTGAACTGTGGTTTATCTGTGCTTCTATTTGTTCTTCTGTATGTGTGAAGAGGTGTTTTTGTTGTGACTGTCATCTGTGAGAGGTGAAGTTTGCACTGAGTGACATCTGTAACCTGGTGTAGCTATCTGGCAGTTTAAAGCATGAAAATACAACACAATTTAAAACAGGAAAAAAATATCCTATTGATTTGGACCATTAGAAAATGATACGGATGGACAGCATGAGCTGACATATTAGAAACTTGTTAGAGGTCAGACTTCAAAGTCAATATGTTAAAATTCTGACCATCAAACCAAGTAATCTGGTTTGGGTTAGATCAATTTCATTAATAGGAAGAGAAGTTAATTGGCTTTTCAAGCTGGAATTTCCTTTTTCCATATAAGGTTGGATGTTCTGGGTGCTAGCTAAAACTTTTTGTAGATATGCTCTCTTTACAGCCTGAAAGGGGCCTCTCTGTTTTCTGCTCTTTTAAGGCAAAAGAATGGTCTGTTGCTATGCTCTCCTCATTGTATTTTCCAAGCTGTATGATTTTAGTATCTTTAAAGTGCTGAAATCCTCACCAAAGACCTGTTGCTGTCTTTTCTTTGTGGCAGAGGCAACAGCTAACATGCCTTTCTTTTCCATCCTCAGCCATTCTGGACTTTGGTGTTTATGTATTCTTGTAGAGGGATCTATAACTAGCAGATGTATGGATTGAGAGGTTTCTTAACAAGTTTTGCAGCTTTTGTCTTTCCTCCCCTTTTCTCTGGGGCAGAGAAAGGAAGCACTTGGTTCTGGCCTTTGAAGCTGTGCCGGCCCAGCGGCTGTACCAGCGCACAGCACCTCCTCACCCCTGCACGCTAATTTAGACCCCATTGCAGGTAGGAAAGCCTACTTTAGAAATTATGGCTTTGCCATAATTTCTAACGTAGGTGCTCTTCAACAGAAGAATCAAAAAATAATAAGGAATGGAAGAAGCTTGAACATCAATTAGTAAAAAAGATGGAAAAGGTTTCCTGAAGTGTAATGGAAAGTGATGTTGCAGTGTTGTAGCCCCACGCGTTCCTTCAGAAAAGTAATAGTACAGCCTGCAAATAATTACCTCAGCATCCAGCAGTAATGTGCAGTACTGCACTCTGAATATCCTGTTTGGAATATCTCCTCCCTCCATTCGCAGCTGGCCCCGTGAGGAGAGCCCGGCAGCGCTGCAGGTGTGGCTGCGGCCGCCGGCGTTTCCTGCGGCGCGGACAGCGGGCCGTGGGCAATGGCCTGGCCCCGGGCAGGGGGCTGCTGGGGGGCTCCCCAAGGGTTCCACAGCAGAGCTGTGCGCTCAGCTTGCCCCCAGAGCCTGAGCCACACTGACACCTGGCATCAGGGTGTCCTTCGCCACGTGGCGACAACAAGCAAGGTGTCCTTCTGAAAGTTATTCTGAGGGGAACCATGGTCGGGAATGCTTGGTGGGAATTGTTGTTCTGGTATGTGGAGAGGGAATCACACATGTTACGCCTCTGACACCTTTACAAACTTATATGCAGGCTTACAAGAGGGCTATTTTTCTTTTCTTCCTACTTTGCCGTAGCTTTACAGGGTGACAGCAAAGCCACGAGTATTTAGATTAGATATGCTGAGAAATGTAGATGGAGCTGGGGAGCCCCAAATGAGTGCAGTCAAATGTGTTTCGTGACAGAAGGAAAAGTGTATGTTTTATTTGTGACACAAATCACTCTATTCAGAAGCTTGGTAAAAAATGTCATTTATGTTATTATGTTGTGGCACATTAGGTCAGAAGACCCTGAAGGAACATATATACAGAGTTTTATGTGAAGCAAAGTTTAGGGATGGAAGAATTATTTTTTTAAAAGGTCCTTTATTTTTTTGTTTTTTTATTAGTACCACAGCAAGCAACACTGTTTGTTTCAGATTACAGATGAAGTAAATAAAGATAAAAGACTTATTTTTAAATGGTTATAGAGGAGTAGTATATGCAATACTAAAGTACAAACACCATGTACTTCAGACATTTAAAATTGCTGATATTTTGCAGTTGATAGCAGCAGTACAACCAGGCCTACAGGCTTTCTCTCTGCCTTGTCACGGACAACTGTGATAAGATACCCTCGGGTTTGCTTGCTGAGATTTAATTCAGAGGATGGGAGTCCTGTTTACCTCTTTTGATATCACAGTTTCTTGCTTTATAAGGGCAAAAAGAATTAAATGAGTTAGATCTGTCTCTTCTTCCAGGCCGGATTTGAGTTCTCACAAGGTACTAATATCCCTTCAGTGTAATAGACTTCCTTCAGTATCTCTAAACTTTCTACACTATGCGACTGATAAAGAATTCTAGAATTAAATCTTACCTAGAGTAGGAATGCAAAAATTTACTTGCAATGACATTCAGGTATATTGAGGTCTTCTATATTTCACATTTTTGTGCTCCTTATTATATTGCTCCTTATTCTCCTATTGTATTGGACATCAATTAATCCTGGGTCAAAGTATCATAAAAATGTTTATCCCATGTTGTCTATTTTTCTGAAAATAATAAACATAAACTATTTTACATTTGCTAAATCTTTCTTGCAAGAGAGTTGCTGAATTTAAGCTTTGAGTGGATTGGCAAGGCCAGCGCTCCAGGCTCTGTACAACTCCCCAAGGCAAAAGGAGAGGATGAGTAGCCAAGGAATAGCATGGAATACCTGGGAATATCCGCATCTAACTTCTATTCCTGCTTGTTTCATTAAGCTCTGAAAGTTTGACTATAATTTTATTTTGTTTTCCCACAAACATCAGTACTTAGTTCAGTGAAAAGAAATGATTACTTTTTGATTTTCTCTATCTGAAATGGAAAAAATGTGTTAGGAACAATGAGAAGGAGGAGTAGAACAAGGATGATTGTGCATTGCACCAGACAGCTTTCATTTATCCCAGCAGCTGGACCTGAGTGCACTGACAGATAATGTATTCTTGAGGAATCAGGCTCCCTAAAAACAGTTTGAGATATTATACTTTTCTTAAAGAGAAAGGAAAAAGAAAAAAAGCATTCTCATCTTGAGATGTATCTCAGTAATTTTATATAGCATCTGCACCATGTTTTGTGTTATAATCCTTTCACTTTAAATGAGACTGTAATTTAGCATGAACATACCCTCATATGCTTAAAAAGAATTCTATGAGACTTCCAGTAATGCAAAGCATATGTAATCTAGTAAGAAAATCTGATCATGTTTTGGCAAAGGCTGTAGGGTTACTATTTACTGAGTAACAAAATCTGAGTTACATGTAAAGTTTCATACCAAGTCAAACGCATCTCTGTGGAATAATGGGGAGAATATTCATTCACCTGTAGACTTCCTTTTGCAGTTTTACATCTTGTGCACAGAAACCAGGTGATTTTCTTGGTTCCAAGTTTGATTTGACTTTTTATTTCCAGTAAATAAGAATTTGTGAAAAATCGGAACATAGGGGTTTTTGAAGGTTGTGACTGGTGGGAAGACACAGCACATTGATTTTATAGGCATATAGCCCGTGAAAATTTCTGCTTTCAAGTAAACATTCCTACCCTTATAAAACTAACTGGGAGGAGGTAGCTATAAATGTTATAGATTTTTTTTTTCCATAACCCTGAATAACCTGGGGCTGTAATGAATCAGTTGGAAGGGTTGAAAACATGTCAATTTCACAGAAATATTCAGTGTTTACAAGTGAATGAACACTGAGAAACACCTATCTGCAGTGCCCCAGCATACAATCTCTTTTGCACTTTGCAACACAGTCAGAAGATAAGTCACTGCTGTGGCTGATTATTTCTAAAGTACTAAGCAAGCTTCATTATTTGCATAAATTCAAATCTAACTATTCTTCTAATCTAGGGATTCCAAAGATTTTTTTTTCTTTTTGCATTAGTAGCATTTAAACTGAGTATGACTATACTCTAAAGTTGTTTATATCTCTATGGCATTTTGAAATCTCTTTATTGTACCAGGATCAAAGCTCAAGATCTGTCTGAGTTTCCAGTATATTTGTAAGCTTTCTTGTTTTTATGTTTTAGTTGAGTTTGGGCTTCACAACCATACCTTTGACTTGCTGACAGTGGCACAAATGCAATAAATAGTGCAAGGACTTTATAATCTTTATATAACTTAATATATTATAATCTTTATATGATTGTCTGCAGTTTTTGCTTTACATATCTTCCCTCAGCCTCCTGTAGCAGTGATTTCTGTTGAATGTGTGTGGACCACAGTTATTTCTGGTATGAAAACTGTGATAAGAAAGATGATATTATTTGCTATTCATTTCATATTAAGTATATGAGTCCTTTAGAACACTAACTTGAACCAAATGGCCCAGAAGTGAGGTGGATAAAGTCAGCTGGGGACATGTTTGATCTACATGTGAACCCAGGCACTGATTCCCTGGCACTTACCCGTCAGTACAGCTCATGTACCATGAAGCTTGGTTAAACAAACAAGTGAGGTACCTGACAAGCAGATTTTCAAAAGAAGAGGCTTATTCATGTGGATGCTGAGGATTCTGCATCTCTCCTGACCTTTTAGCTCCCTAAAGTGTATTTACTCTGACGCTGAACATTCTGCCATGGTTCTACTTAACATCATCTAGTATGTGTACATATGATAGTCTCCTGATTCTTCGGGTTTGCTTGGGGTTTTTTAAGCCCTTCTCCCAAAGTTTTAGGAGTGTAAGCTCTGACATTCACTCCCGGAAAACAAAAAACCAAAAAGCCCCAGGTGTATGTGTGCAGTTTCTTTCAAGGGAGATGCATGTTTACCCTGCAGTTACCAGGTAACTATCAGAGCAGAGCTGAGACGGAGTTAACACTATCTGCTTCGTGATAGTTGTGCTGTTTCCATATCCAAGTTGTTTTATGTCTAGCTATCTTAATGTGGAAACTGAAAGTATGATTATACTTGTTCGACCAGAAGCCATCCCTTAGCTTGAGGACTGTGTGACACGGTCCTGTATACGAAAGTGGGCAATAGAACAGAGAAAAAGGTGGTGCTTCAAGCAGTTCCCTTCCTCTCTGCCAAAACAGGTAAATACAGGACACCGGGATTAGTCAGGGGACAGCAGTAAAATATTGCTTTGTAATAGCAAAGTGGCGTTTAGTTTGTAGTTACTTCACTGTGCATAAAGCTGGTTAGCTCGGTGTCTTCAGTTCAAAAGCCTAGCAGGAATTTAGTCCTGGTTTATGTGATTGGTCCTCTCTAATATCTTCGAGATAAGGTTGCTGCTAAAGATAGCTCTTTTCATTGTTCATTCTCTGACATCAATATAAATCTGCCATTCAGCTAAGCTACGGGCACAAACATAGTATGCTTGTCTTCAGCGAGACGAAAGTGTGTGGTACTTCTATGCCAAACTATATATTTCTCTTTCAACCACCTGGAACATATATTAAATGTGAATTATCCAGAAAAGAAAAGGTATAAAAACATAGAAAATTTAAAAGCATAAAATTTTGATCTCGTCTTTTAGGAGTAGAGTGCACCTGCAAGGTGTTGGGAAGCTTAAGATGTGAAACTGTGAAACAGTTGGCACATCTTTTTCCTGAGGGAAATAACAAAAGTAAAGCCCTCCCCCAGCCCCCCCCAACCCCAGCTCCCCAAAACCAAACATAGCAAATCTCAAAAATAAACTAAATTAATGTCTGGGAACTTGCCCATGACCTCTTGACTTTCTAAGTAAAATTAATACTTTTAGAAACTAATACCGATGAAGAATACTTTAAGATTTACTTCAAGATACAAAATTTCTATTATCAATATAGTCTTAGACACCTGATTATACATAAAATTTTATCTTTTAACTTATTTAAAATAATCAGTTTTTCTTTGAGATATTAGTTTACCTTCTAAAAGCTATACAATGTATTAATAAATAGTGAAATAATGCTGTTAATTAGACCTAGGCTGGTATTGTGACTGTGAAAAGGGTACTTTGGGGAAGAAAAGTCTGTCATTTAAATGTTGTAGGAAATGGTTCTTTCTAGCCAAATTTCTGGCAACACATGTTTTTGGTATTTTAGTTAAAAGAAGCCCTCTTGAGCTGCTCAGTCAGACATCACTTGAGCCTTATGTTTGATGAAAATTCAAGCTTGCTCCAGACATTAAAATTCTGTGTATTTAGAGTGCAGTTGATGCTGAAGATTTTCAAGCTGGGCTCATACTACAGAGCTGAGGCATTCTGATGAAAGTTCCTGCACTTGGCAAACTTACGCTGAAGTTGTTGAAATTATTTTGTGCAGAAAGTTCATGGAAGAGCTTTGCAGAAATGTGGAGTATGATTTTCGAATGTGACAATCACAATCATTCTAGCTCTTTTTAAATCTACGGGTGTAATACTGAAGAACAGAACTTTGGAAATGGCACCATGGCTGTTGGGTGCATTGAGTGAGGCCCACTAACTCCTGGTTGCTTTGGTTAACAAGGCAGAAGTTCTACAGCAACCTTTCTTACTCACAATAAAATGCTCCAGGAGATGGAATGCTGCATTGTGAAAGCTAGCAAATACAAAAACCATTTGTGAAAGAACTCTGCAGAAGGCATGGTTTTCCTCTTCTATGGCTGGTTTTGCTTTCCTGAGCACAGTATGACAGACTGTTAGTGCTCTTGCTAATTGCCAGTTGAGCAGGAACTCTTGTTAGAAAATGGGAGAAAAGGAAAAAAAGCAAAGACAAAATGTGTTTTCTTTACAAATCATGTAATCTGTTGTGGGACAGGAGTTCATTTGAGTCCTTTAGAAGGCTGACATAAAGTGGTAGCATTTCTGGAAATGCTAGATTCTTTTTATTTTTACTTTCCCCTCTTTTTATTTTTAACCACAATTCTTTCAAATACATTTTCTGTTAAGAGTTGACATTTCTCCTCTGCATGATTTCAGTTTCTGGTAGTTTACCATGTGATCTCATAGCAGCAGCTGAATAAGCTTTAAAAACGTTACTTTGCCTTTAACTTAGGGTTCTCTCTTTCAAAAGTTCCATTAAGTTCTAATTTAGAAGAAGAAAAACATATGGGGGAGGAGGACTAAGCATACTTCTGTATAAAAACGCTGTTGGAAGTTCCAGAAGGCAGCTGAGCAAGCTCCTAGTTTTTATTGCTAATGCATAGCACACATTTTTGAAGAAAACAAATAATCAGACGTTGTGCATGGGACTGTGGGCTGTAGAAAAGATGGCATTCTACCATGCATTGCAGGCTGTGAAGCACACAGAGTTCTCCAAGGCTGGGTGGGAGACGGGGCGCTTATGGTTGGTGGCTGTGAACCTGCTGATGAGGAGGCAGGACCTGCTAAGGACATTTAGCTACTTCTTGAGAACAACAGCTGTTTCTCAATTCCTTAACTTTAAGGTCAGGAGGCACTTATGATATTTAATAAGACCAATAATACTTCTTTTTCTCCCTAAACCATTGATAAATGGCAATCCTTTGAAACATTGTGATGAAGCCTTTTATTGTCATTGCTTTTATTGCTAGTAGATATTAAAAAGAACATGGATGACTGAATTCAAGCAGACTGAATCAAAAACAACAATGTTTTGGAGAGTTATTTTTGGCCTGTGCAATTGCATTAATTGAATTTGCCATGTGGCGCTGGAGCATTTGTACATGTAGGAATAGGTGTCAGTGGCCAAAGTAACTTGGAAGCAGGAGATCTTCTCAAACTAGATAAGTATACTGCGAAGCTTTACAGCTTCATTGCTCATTAAAGTAGTTCATCTGCTTGGACATATTGATGTTGGTAGTGAAATGTCTCCAGGACTGGACCTTCAGCGGAGTAATTTTGTGTTTTCTAATGTCAAGTGTTACTATTTTAAAAGACCCTCATCAAGAAAAGTTCTGCCAGTCTGCTCTAGTATAACAGTTCTGATTTGACTTTACGCTTGTGTTGCCAGGATGATTAAGTATGACGTGTCCTGTGAGCGAAGTGAGATTTTCCTGCTTCCCACCAATCCTTCCCTCTGAAGCATTGTGGGAGGTTACCTATTTTCATTCACATCTCTTGATCACAGAGGCAATCACCAGCTGCAGACAAGTTCACAGACCTAGAAAACATGAATGGCATCCAGCTAAGACAAGAATTTATAACTTTTTTCTTGCTGTCAATATATTCTGTGCTTCAAACATGGCAACTTACTGTACTGTTAATGCTCGGTGCCTCACAGAAGGCTTTGTCTTCCATCTTCACAGATTTTTACAGATGAGCAAAACATACCAAAGCTTTGGTTGCAGTTCTTGTCAAAACAACTCTGTATCTCTGCTTTCAGTATATTTTAAAGTTATGTAACATAACAAAACAGTAGAGAAGACGAAAGCATGAATCTGTATTGTGAAGGATTACTCCTACATGTAAGTAGGAGCTAGAGATGGAAATTATTTCTGACCGTGCCATGGCTCTTGTGTAATCCTGGGCAAATCACCTGGCTCTGACATAGAATAGAGACTTAAATTTATAGGTAAATAGTTTTCTAAGCCTGGTAAATAATCCCATTATGGCTCTGTTTGCCTTTTTGCGAAATGGAAATAAGAGTATTCTTTTGCTCATCAGATGGTTGGAATACTCTTGTGATAGGCCATATGGAAATGTCTACTTGCAGTCCTTAAAATGAAAAGTACTCCTTTTGGAAATAAAGAATTGCAAAATCAGTGTCTCTATCTACCTTAAGCTTTATGCCCACTTCTTTCTTTTATTTTTTTCTTTCTCTTTTTGTTTTTTTTTTTCCTCCTGCCTGGTTTCAGGGGCTCAGTGCTGCAATGAATGGAGCTTTCTAGGGAATGCAGCTGTTCAGTCCTAGAATTAATATGCAAATGCTCTTCTCTTACTGAAGCAGGGGAGGAAGATGGAACATAGCTGTATTTTCTCTAATCAACATACTCCCTTTTTTATTTGGAACTACAACAAAGCTGACTGTCAGCAACACACATAATGGAATATTTCTTTTTGCAGAAATAAACATTTCCATAAGCATACATTTCTTGAAAGCTTTTACTGACCAACCCAAACAATATTTTAGTTCAATGAAAATATATATATTTAGAACTATTCACACACAAATCTCTCAGGCTTTTTTAGTAAAATAAATAGAACAAACCAAATGCACTGAGAGAATGCTGATTTCAGCTGCAGAAGTGTAATACAGAACTGCAAAAGTAACTACCACTGGATTTTTTACAAAATGCAAATTCATACATTGGAACCATCTGTGTTGTAAAGGTCCCATTCTGCCCTCAGATTCACAGGTAGGGGTCTCACAGAAACACCTCAAGTCTGATTTGTATGCCTGATTCCCCACAGGAAAAAATGAGCAGAAGTTCTACCCAAGAGGAATAATGAGATTTTACCGTTTTCTCAGCACAAATGTAATACAACAAAACATGAGATGGTAAAAAATGGACTGCTGTCTTTAATTAATCCACATAAATAGAAAACATTTCAAGAATTCAGGTATCAAAGGTCACCAAGTGAACTATGCAGAGGGGATCAGTGATTCCCTAAAGTTTTACTAGAGCGGAAGAAATGGTACAATGGTTGTTATGAAGATTGCTTTTGATATTGCATAATATGCACTTAGATTGAAAAATATGTATTCTGAAACTAGTGTGTGACAGACCAAGTGTGCCTTTTTACTGCTGCCTAATTTAGCTTCTTCCCTTTTAGCCCAGCAGACACAGCGTCACATTTGACTGCAATTCCTTTGGACATTTTGAGGTAACAGTAAAATAAAATTTGAGCAAAGAACACAGGACAGAGTTAAAGCTAAAAGCAGGATCCTAAAGTCAAAACCAAGAACATGAAATCAATAAAGCAAGGTATTGGAAAACAATGCAAGGATTGAGGCTGGAATTGCAGGGTGGGCTGACCTAAGGCAACCTAATCAATAGCTTGGCTGCTGAGTTGGGAATAAACAGAACTACTTGTAGGTGAAAAAGAAAAATGTGACAACGGAACCTTAACTTCTATGATATATCTAAGCCAAGGGACTTCTGCAATTGAAGCAGTGCAATTTGGCAAAGTCCTAAATGGCTGAATGCCTTTATGAATGTGATCTATAAGCTGTATCTGGAACTTGTAAAATTGAAGGACAAAAGCAGTCCTATAACAGACAAAACATTCCTCGGCTAAAGGGATAAAAACACCTGATATTTCAATCAAGCATGCTGTATATGGCACGAATCAAATTGCATTAAATGTAGCAGAAAAGTTTTATTAGACTTGAAATTCCTGTCTTTAATTACATCCTTTTAGAAGCCTTTCACAAAAAAACTTCAGATAGTGGTGACACCTTAGGTGATTTATTCTCTCGTCTTGTAGAAGTGCTGTATAAAGAAACATGTGAGACATACTGAAGGAAGATAAAATAAATGAAATTAA
This sequence comes from Donacobius atricapilla, assembly GCA_013397315.1. NCBI lineage: Eukaryota > Metazoa > Chordata > Aves > Passeriformes > Mimidae > Donacobius > Donacobius atricapilla. The sequence continues at coordinate 1,150,396 of WBMY01012014.1, forward strand.
AGATGCCTGAAAGATGGTAGGACAGTAAGATAAATCTGAAGTAACTTCTTGAACTGCCTTCCCAGTGTCATCAAGATCATAATATTACCACTTTAATTTCCCCCCTAATTCTAACAAAGCCAATTTTGCAATCACTTTTGCAATGTGTAAGCCACTCTTACAAGATGTGAGACTTGTGCCTATTGCTGTCAGGTTTATGGGGTATCTGGTTACCTCTAGATCCTTGTTAAGTATGCGCTGGGCAGTTAACCTCAGGTTTGTTGGCAGATTCATCACACTTATTTGTAAATCCATGGGACTGTGGCCTACTTACACTCCTTGCAGAGTTCTGTCTGCATTTTGGTACAGATCACTGAAATAGAGTATACACACAAAAAATTGATGTCCTATTATCTCTCATAGAGCAGAGAGCACTTAAAAAAAAAGAAAAAAACCACACCAGCTCTTAAATTTGTGACTCACTTTAAGTTGCATTTTCTTGAGAAGCAGGCCCAACTGTGTGGGGGAAATTTGCCCACACATGTATTAGGTAGGAGTTTATTTTCCCATTTTAGGCACTAAATCAAGTCACTCCACAAAACCTCAGCTATCTGCCAAATCTTTAGCCAACCAAGACCTTTTCCCAAACAGCTCCCCCTAGGTAGTCTCAGATGCAATCTCTGATTTTTCTTCTGAAATTATAAAACTGCTCCTTTTTAAATTGGATAGTTTTATATATTTCATCAGACTGGATATCTAATTTAAATGAAAATTGGTGATATTGAGTGTGATGATAAGGCTTTGCCAGCTAAGTCTTTCATGATACATATATGCCACTTGTAATACCATTTAATGTTTTAGATGAAGGTCAAAAAAGTCCTTGGAAGAAATCTTTCTCCAGGTCTTCTCTCACTGCCTTGCCTGTTCCCAGACAACCAGTTCTCTGTGCACGCAAAGCAGAAGCTGGCACCCAAATGACCTGTTAGCTCCAGGGAGTTAGACACCCAGTGAATCCAAAAGAAATAAGGTGGGGGGGTTTGGTGCTGTGTTTGTTTTTGGTTTTGTTTTTTTGAGGGAAGAAAGCAGATATGTGTGAAGTACTGCTCCCCCAGTAATTCAAGAGGAGCACCGGCACTCAGGAGATCAAGGATGTGTCCAGCCCTTTCCCCTTCTTTACCCTTGCAGGAGTGAAGCTCTTGTACCTGATATGTAGCATTGGGCCAGGACTGATAATTTTTTGTCATACCAAGCCAGACTAGTGTAGAGAATGTTGTGCTGCTCTCTAATCTTTTGAAGAAAATTTTCATTGGGATAAATTCTGCACTGTCTTAATTTCTGTGAACCTCAGTGAAAATAACAATTTTGAACATGCTCAGAATGTGTTTTTTTCTATGGCATGCTAAACATGCTTCCTCTGTACTTGTTTCCCCTTCCTCCGATCCCTTTATTTTCAAACGTTTTACTCTTATATGTCAAATGCAATCAAATAGTATTAGAATTGTAGTTGAACTTTGAAATGATACAGTGTTAGTTGGTATGATTTTTAACCAATTTATCCTCTATTTAATTCATGGTCATGGCCTAGAATGTGGTCTGTTTGAGAGGGGTTGTCTTTCCTGAAGGCAGGAATCATCTTCCATACTGTTTATTTCTACAGCTTCAAATCCTTCACATGTCAGTGATAAGTTGTTAGTTCACACTTGGAATATCTGAAACAGATGGTAGTAAATAAGTGCCAAATTAATTTTTCCACCAAAACCTTGTATTGAATTTAGAATCTTCATCAATCTCAAAAGGGAATGCAATTTGTCTTTGCTAAGTTCTGCTTCCTTAACAAGATGTCAGCCTTTGTTTCCTGTTTTTTCTGTGAATAAATAGCAGAATATCAAAATACCATAAGATTCTCATCTTCACCACAACTCTCTTACTTCCAGCCTTTTGTATTATCTTTCATGTGATGATGGAAATCCTATATTTATTCACAAGTGAGGAAGTCCAGACAAGCATCCAAACTTATGGATACCTGAACCTCTAAATAAATCTTCATCACTGAAAAGAACTGTCAGAATCTTCTCATCAGGCAGCTGCAGTTCCTGCCACTGTGGGGATTTTTTTATATCTTTCACTGTAATACCTTGGTGCCTCATTCTTTGAGGTGAATTGGTCCTGTCAATGCTTGTGTCATAAGGTGAGGGTTTCTTATCTATGTTTGCCAGATATAAACTGGAGGGACAGTTTGTCTTGATGTTTTGTAGTCCAAAGTTTTCAAGAGAAAAACCTCATGAACTTCTATCTCAAAGCCAACCTTTCATTGCACTGAACATCCTTTCCCAAGCCTTGTTTGTAAATTCAGGATGTCTTCTGTTATTTGTCCTGCTTACAGTGGTGTGACTGGGGTTTCACACCAAAATGTTTTGGGACAGCTTCTCACATGTGCACATATCTCTGTGTGCGTGTACATAAATATCTATAAAAATACACATGTATGTTCTTGTATACATTAATTAATAATGGCTGAATGATAAGCTGATTGCGGTTTGTTCCTTTACTGGAACAAACAGTGAAGTGGAATCCCTTTGATCTCAGGTTATACATCCAGAAATATAAAAAGCAATACCTAATTGCTGGAACATTTATATATGTTGCGCAACAAAAAAACACCTTTCAGTTCTGTGTGAAACTTATATCTGAAAGTAAAATATGCAGTCCTGCTGCCTATGGTAGGCTGACTGTATAGACCAAAATAATTAGCCTGCCAGTAAACTATTCTGGCTCACTTACAGTTGCTACAAAACTGAGTTGCACAGTGAGCCGGTGGAGTGCAGCACAAGCAATTACACCAAAAATGATGCTGTGCAGAAAGAAGTTAATGTGGATGATAAACAAGGTCCAAACAAAGAACGCTTGATGTCTTCAAGAACCACTTGAGCTCTGATCCTTGGGGAAATGAAATGATCTTTCCTGGCAGAAACTGAGACATAGCAGCACTGTGATTGCCAGCAGAAGGCAATGGAAATTGTAGTGATGAGGTGCTGTCACTGCTCTGCACTAGACGTGCAGAGACTCTGTGAAGAAAACTGAGGCTGGATCTCCTTAGGCAGCCTCACTGCAAGCTCGATCTTCTCTGTACTTATCCTCTCTGGGGTTCCCATCCATCATAAACTAGGTGGGATGGCTTTCAGTTCTGTAAGCACAGCCAACCAAGTCAGCTTGTGGTTAAATTATTTATGCCAAGAGCTGAATGTGAGGTTGCATAAGCAATGTGTTCTCCTTAATAAAACCTGGATTTGGGGTTGGGAAAGAACCTTGGCTAGTTAAATAGGATTTCTTTGAGTGTGGTCTCTTATAAATTGAGCCTGAGTGGGGGCAAAGGGGGTTGGGAAGAGAAAAATAAAGTAGGTTTAAAAGGACATTAAAAAGCCTGTTTTACACATTGATTGGCAAACCCAGGGCTGGTAGGAGCATGATGTGGCAGTGACTGATAGAACTACATTATCCACATAGGAAGAATTTAAAGGAGTTCTTACAGACATTGGTATTTATAGATGAAACAATACATTATTACTCTTTTCAAGATACTTTAAAAAACCCTGACAGGTATTGGAGGCTGGTTTAATTCTTTGCTGAACAGTATGTGTGTTTATTATGTCACCCCCTTCCTTAATGCAATGTTAAGATATTTAGAGAACCGTATTTGAACAAAATTTAAGAAAAAGTTGCTCTTAACCCCATGTCAAATATATTGTTAATTGCAAGCTAAGGTTTTTAAATGTGTTTGCTGACAAAGTAGTCAATAATGACATAAAGTTCATGAGATAACAGCTCCAGTTGGTTTTGTCTGAAATATTTAGCTGTGCTGGGTAAGGTTTGATGCTGCACCTGCACAGAAGATTGTTTTTTATTCTCCACTACACAGGTGATCAGAGTTTACATAGGAAAAGAAAGGAAGAGAGTGGTTTTATAAATCATATAGAAACTTGTCTTCAACCCAAATACTTTGGCTCACTCAAATTAAACTCTTTCAGGAGAACCCTAGAAGATGTAATTTTTCAGACAGCTTTTTCTGTCCCTGTCAAAGCCATGACTCAGTTAAAGATGGATCTTGAGACCACACTATACAACTGTGGGCAAATGGAATTAGAGGCTTTTGTGCAGAGTGAAGTAAGTTATTTTACTATAGATTTGTTGTGGACAACATTTCCTGCCCTTTGCTTCTCTAGCCATGCAAATCACAGCATGAGAAATAGCTTCTAAGCTTTTTTTATAGTGTGACTTTGTTGCACCTGAAATTACATTGCAGAAATTCTATTTTGAACTCTGGTTTCCCAATGGAAAGCTTACATCAGGCTAAGTAGCCTGGAGGGATGTATTTGCCTGATTAAATTTGATGTATTCTGTGTATCTTTCCTTGCTTCTCTCCCTCTCCTAGTACATCCATTCTACAAGCTTTAAGTCAGTAATCAACTTCAGCAACCACACATTAGAGTGATTATTATTTTATGATATATAACGTCTTACATTTGGACCTCACTGTTCCCTTTATGTAAACATAAGATGGAAATGATAAAATTTGTACCTTGAGTTAAACTGCACCATATATATGTAGAAAGTCATCTTTAGACTTGTGTTCCTTTGATAAATTAATGCCTGTTAGAAAAAGAAAAAAATCCTGTCATCAAAGCCACAAAATGTACAATTATGAATCATCAGAGGCAGCCAATTCTTTCATTTCTTTTCTCTTCTGAAAAGAACTGTATACTGGAAAAAATCCTCTTTTCAAAGAGGCAAAATAACAGTTTGGGAAAAAAAAATCCCAGATATTCTTTAGGGTATTTTAAAAATGCTTCAGGGTATTTTTGACTGAAAATGAAAATTTAAAAATCAGAATTGTCACAGACTAAAAACATATATCTGAAACCAAAAATATTGTCTCAAGAAAATCAGATGAAAATTTTCATGGCACTTATAACAACTTCTCGTTGAGATATTGTAGAAATTTGGTAGGGGATTGAAAAGCTGTTACACCGCTGTAAAGGACCTATTGTAGTGTGATATGCTCTGATTAATTCCTTTTCCATAGAACTTCATCTTTAAATTAAAAAAAAGCTAAAATATTTTGTTATTTTCTAGCAAGAAATATGAATATGAATGACTTCATGGTTAAATCATGTACATCTCAATCTTGCAAAATTTCAGTGGTGAAATATTTTATAACCTTAAGTTCCTCATTCAATGAAAAACTATAAACCAAGGATCTGGAGAGACAAATATTTTACAATAAAATGAGGTCTTCTTTGTGTGCTTCTCAAATTTAACTACAATTTCACTCAAATTTGACTATTCCTCCATTTAGCTGTGGAAAAATCATTTTGGGGTTGATTTTCTTTTTGTTTTAAGATAAGCAAAATAGTCTGATCAAGTTATACACTGAGTGCTTTGTATTTTGCTAGCTTTTAAACCCTCATTGTATTTTGTGCTAAACAAAATCAAATGTTATTAAAAAGCTCATTGAGTCAATGAGTAAATTTTAGAATAAAACAGTCCTCTAACATTATCCACTATTCCACAATGTCTTCTTATCTAGTTAAAGTTAGAAAAAATCAAATCATAGAAAAGAAAACAACTTGTCTTCTCTTTCACTTGTTCGTCTTAACATGGTCTGCAAGAAAAATCTGCAACTTGTGTAATGAGGTATGCTCTTTCAGTCAGGTGAGAGAAAGTAATGTACTGGGAACCAGCCTAAATAAATCAAAACTTATCACACAGATGTTCAAAATTATTAGAAGCCTGAAAATGCAAATAAGCATTGGCTAAATTTTTCTAAGTGCCTAAGTCAGATGCCTGACTCTCTCTAATTTCAGAGGGATTTAGCTGCCTAACCTACCTAAGAGATTTTGAAAAATAACACAAGGTGCCTATTTGCATCACTAGGTGCCTAAACACTTTTGGAAAATTTGTCCCTGAACGTTCATAATAAAGAAAAATGACACATCAAAATGTGGAAGTTTAGTTTCAAAGTAGGATCAGAACAGTGTTTCAGAGAAGTCCAAGATGGTCTTACAAAAGCATGTGAGGGATGATGTGGATTTCTAAATTTTGTAAGCCACAGTACATGGAATAACTCTGCCATCTCAGTCTAGATGCCCCAAATGAATTCTGTATTTATCTCACTATGCTTTACAGGCCAGGCTAGATAAAAAATAGTGACCAGCCAGTACAATCTGAATCCCAGGTATTCAACCATTAACATGGATATTCCCTTTGCTGTAAGTTGCAGCCAGTACTGATTTTGAAGCCCTTCACCAATCCTGGCAGTATTTTTTAGTGAAGTGCCTTATTTAAGAAAGTGTGTTGCATGTGAACTAGCCATGTATTGCAAAATAGTGCCTATTGAAGTTTAATTAGTGTAAGTGGCGTATCCAGTGGTTCATGTAATTAATTGCAGATTACACATTAAAATATCGATGTTTTCAATAGCGGTATGCTCAAACCTGCAGTGCATAGTTAAGCATTCAGTCATCAATTGGCTAGATGCAGGAGCATTACCAAAGTTGAGTGTCAGTCAATATGACAAGCATCCATTCTTTCTCTAAGTCCTGTTCGGGAAACTATATATAAGCATGTACAGGTCAAGTGGGAATATAAGTGAAATAAAATCCAATTGTTGAAGGAAATGTGTTTTGGGGGAAAATTGTCTATATGCCATATTTCTGTCCTATCCTGCTTGCTCCCCAAAACTCACGTCCATCATAGAGGAGAGCATAAATATTTGTAAAAATATTCCTTCATGGTAAATATCAGATTCTTTTTTTATTTTGCATGCTTTTGAACTACCATTTAAAATAATTTAGTCATTAATGTATTCTTTCTTGTTTATCATATTTGAGAAAATGGTATTTAGTATTTTTTGTAGGAGCTTATCTCAGAAATGTGGAAAAGAAGCTAGTCTAGAATTTGGTTTGTTCAAACTTGTGCTTTGTCTCAGAACTGCTATTTTACAGGTTTGGGCAAGTTATTCTGTCTTGCACTTCAATTTCCATCTGTAATGTGGGGGTAACCCTGCTTCATCTCACAGGAAGATGGTTGTGAATAAACACATTAGGGTTTATGTTGTGGTTAAATTCTTCACTTTGGAGATATTTTTAAGATAAACTTGTTACATGGATTTAGGTGTATAACACACTTTGCTTATAATTGCATGTCAGTGTTTTATATATCCATATGTCTAGGAAAACTCTTTGGTACAGTGGGAAGTAGGGGATGCTAAAAATTAATATGCATTTGGGTGTACAACAGAGTTTCTGGCAATTTCTTGCTATTGAATTGGCATAATGCAATAATGAACTTCAGTGAGACATTTATAATGCAGATGGAGCTGCTGTGTTCTATGCAGATGGCACTGATTCACTGCTATGTTCAACAAAGTACAGGAAGCCTTTCATTGTTACTGTGGATTGGCAGCTCTGGGCAGGAATAGCAAGATTCTAGACTATCTTTCCTTCCAGCTGACTGAATATCTTCAAAGCTGGAAACCAGGGAGAGCCTGAGGTAAATAGTCCAAGACTGTGTTTCTGTGGCACAGTTCCTGACAGGGAGAGATTCTTTGTCAGGTAATTCTGGATGTCAAGGATTCAGTATTTAGGTCTGAAAAACAATGGCTCTTTAATCACAGTCACAAAAATGTTTAAAGTATGATTCTACCCATTCACTTTGTTGTGTGGCAGTGGGAATCTGTAGATGTTATGGATGGTCTGGAGGTAACCAAGGCACATAAGAAGGCCCTTCACTGTCAAAAGTCAGAAATACAGCTCTGCCACATGTGCTTGTAGCCCATTAAAAAAAAGAGACCAGGATAGTAGAAAGAAACTGGCTTTTCATATTGCTAAAACCACTGAGAACTCTGAGTTCTTCCCTCTTTTTTCTCCTCCCCTTTCAGGTTCCCTTTTTTCCTCCACGTCAACACACATCACAGACAGGGTCCTCTTCCTTTGTAGGCATGGGCAGCCTGCCTTGGAGCCAGGACTGCCAGTCACACCCGTGGAGCCTGAATGAGTAGCAGTTGTGTCAGGAGCACAAATGTGAGGAAGGACAAGAGCACCAAACTAATTTTAACTTGTGACCTAAACAAGGGTTTGAACCCAAGTCTCCTGAGATAAAAGGCTGTTGCCCTTATTTTTCATCTGAAAAGCCATTTGGACTGCATATAGACGGTTCCCCTTGAGAGATGGTGTTAGATTGATGTACTGCAGCGTGAAATGGGAGTGTAAATGTATGTGATGTTCATGGGCTGGTGAATAGAGCTAGTTTTCTATGGAATGAATTGCCAGCAAAATAAACGGGCTGCCTCTAACCCCATCTACTGCTTTTCTTAGTTGAGGATGATAGCTTAGCTCCAAATGCATGTTGATTCTGACACATTCTTTGTGACACTGACATATCTGGAAAAGTTTAAATGCTGAAAACTTATTCTCATTTCTATTATGGATATATAAGAAGAGATAAAATAGCTTAGAGGAATGAAAAGAATAGAAAGTATTTATTGCTTCATTGTCAAAGTGCTAAGAACTCAGTTAAAATTCAGGAGTCCTTTGTTTAATACGGACATGTTTGAAAATATCCAACCTTTGTATTTAATAGATAGGGAGACTTAATGACTGTGTTCCAGCCGTCAGTGAGAATGCAGACAAGCAGCCTTTTACATTGCACTAAATATTTGTAAGGGAAAAAGCCATTTTTTTACTTCCTGTTACTTGAAAAATGTAAGATACTTTCAAAGGAAACTGCCATGTTGGGTACCTACTATTTTCCAATATCTAGGCCACTCAGGAGAGCACTTTTCTATTCAAAGACTACATTTGATGCATTATAGTGAAAGACTTGGCAATGCAGTTAAAAGTGATCTTGTTTTTCACCTGCCTTATGGTCTGAAATGAGTGTACTACAGGCAATTTGGAGGTTAGTGGGGGACTAAAATATTTCATAGTTCTTAGAATCTCCCTAGATATAAGAAACAGTGAAAAATAAGAAGATCCTGCAGATTCTTTTAAGTTCTTCACATTATCTAAGAGCTAATAGTCATCTTGTGGGGGAAAGAAAGGTGCCTTGTCAATTCACAGTGTTTCAAAACCTCTTACTGTTATGGTAGTTCCTACTCTACCCAATTTATAATGATATTGCCCTAGCATGGAGATGGTTAAGCATGAAAAATTTAAAAGCAATGGCTTTAAAATTAAACTGCTGAGATCAAACCAGTAGTATGTCTACAATTACAGCTTTTTCAATACTTTATATACTCTTCAGCTGTTACAAGACACAATGGGAAACATTCAAAAACTAGATAGCAGTTAGGGAGTGGTAGTAAGTCTGGGATTATTATGATTCCTTTATTGAAATTTAGATCGGTTTACCCACTATAAATCTCAAATAAGCAGATAATTGTGGGAGGCAAAAGAGAAAGAAAAGAATAGGTTAAGGTGTTCAAACCAAATATTATGCCAATAAAGATTAGTGGCTTTATATACATATATATATTTCACATGGAAAAGTAAACAGAATAATGTCCATTGCCTGAGGCAGTGAGAAAGGGAGAAAAGTCCAGAGAGGATGAGGAACTGGTTTCTTGGCAGGTTGAATTTTTAAATAATATTGAAAAGGTTTGACTAAAGAAGTGACTTACAATAATTTTATTGTTCTAAATAAAAGTAGATTGAGGTACGGAAAGGAGACATTCATTGCTTGTAAGTTCTCTACAGAGCTCTGTCAGGGTCAAAAAAAGGAACTGGCTTTCATGAAAGATGTCTTGCCTACAGTGATAATACGTGATTACATTTCCAGGTGGAAAAAGTTTACAGAGATTTCAAAAGTTCTTTGACATGAAATCTTTGTGTTAAAATATCCAAGTTTTTATTGATTTCTTAATAGTAAATATTAATTTTCATTTTTTTGTGTGTATGTGTGATTATTTGAAAGAGCTTCTATATTTCATAGAACACCACATGAACCAGGAATGTTCTTGTTGAATAGTCACCATGTGGTAGGATTGGCAAGTGGAAATATCTGGAATTGTCCAATTCTGGCTTTCTAATCAGAAGCTATACTAGAGCAAGGTACTTGACAGAGATGGCAAATATGAAAATATCAGTGTTCTGGAAGGCTTAAAAATCCTAGAATGCTCCCAGATGCTTTTCATTCTTATTTCACATATTTTGTTTACTTTTAAAAAAAATTCCTTAAAATTACCTCACTTCTGCTTCTTCATCCAGAACTCTGATTTATACCAATAGCTGCTGAATAGTAAAGATTGTTTTCCATTATACGAATGCTTTTGGATTCTTGTAACAGCATTGCTCAAGTACCTGTGGAAGAAAACACTTTGTGTTGCAGTGAATATAGCCCATCAATGCACCCCAAACTCAGGTGTCTTGAATTAATTTTTAATTCTTCTGATGTGGAGGACAGTTTTTTGCCATACAGTTTTCTTATTTAATGTACTCAGAGAAAAGACATTTTATTTCAAGAGACATGAGATGGTAGCTTTGCAGGGCTGAGGAGTAGCTGGACCAATACCTTGTGATCAAAATGATTGGTGCTAACTTTGATTTTTTGATGTGAATAAAGCACATTGTCTTGGCACGTATTCCTTGTTAACCCAATTTGGAGGGGAGGGAAGAGAGGGAGACTGGAAAAACCTGCTCTATTATTCTTCATCCTGTCTATTGATGTTGTTTCTTAATTTCTTTTTTGTTTTGATAATTCAGCATCATTGTTTTTACAGGCTAAATTCAAATGTGTTTGCAGCCCCTGAGTGAAACATTTAGAACTGAGTGTGAGATTACTGCTTTTTTGAGAGAGAGTGAGCATGATTTTAGGGACACTACTTAAATAGTCTTGCTCCTGTGTTTATTAGGAGCACTTTCAGAAATTAAAACTGAACTAATAGAGATATTTAATCTTTGTCTTGTATATTTTTTCATGCATTTCTTTGTTTGTTCAACATTTAATTTTGTGTGAGATTTGACCTAACAATGATTCTGTAAGAAATGTGATAGAAAATTCCAGTAGCTGCTTCTTCAGGTCAGAATATGTTGTAGAGGTCTGGTTTGGGAGAAGAAGCCAACCAGAAAGCTCAGTAAAAAAGATAAGTAGTTTCTCCTCTCTTGCCAGCTACAGCAGTGAGATCAATTTGGCAAAAAAAGGGGGGAAAACTGGGCCAGGTGCAAACCTATTGAAGTAATAGATGAGATGAAACCTTTTTCTCATAAGGCGATATGCACATTCCTGTTTGGCATGATCTGACTCTCTGATAGAAAGCTGCCTGTGGCTCTGAAGAGTGTGACTTAAAGCAACAAGCAGATTTTGGTGTCTATTCTACTTTATCTGTCCATCGTGCCAGACCACGTGTTGCTTGGGTTCTGCAGTGACTCCCAGAGAGGACTAATCTGTGACCACCAACCTCCTTTCAGTTAATAAATTAAAATCAAACTGACTTTTTATTGTTTTAGTGGTCAAAAGAATAAGTGGTTACCACTGTTAGTAACTCAGCTCTGCAATTTTATGAGGTGTGTGAATGTGAATTACAGCCGTGGCCTTTCAAAGAACAAGCCCCAGAGCAACCTTGACCAATGTGGTGCAGACATTATATTACACATGACGAGGGTGCTGCTGGGGATTTCTTCTTGCTCTGCTCTCAGTTATTTTCCACAGTGCAACATGTGCAAGAAACGTTGACTTAACCTCGGGCTGATTTTCTGTCTGAAGGCTCAGGGATTTAGGAAAATTGTGGTTAGCATTTTAAAAGGTTTTTTTCTGATATACTTCATTTATTTAATGTTGATGTCACAGAACAGATTTTTTTTTATCAGTGTGTTGATTCGTCAGAGTTACTGGCAGAAGCCACGTTAGGAGGTACATACACTAAGCTGCTCTGGAGTGTTGTTTTTTTTGCCAGCCCCCTCGCCAGCAAGCTGCCCACCAGCTGAGAGTGACCTGACAGGCATCCTGGCTTTCCAGAGGCTGGTCCTACAGACTGCTGGGCAGCGAGGCTCCCCAGCTGCCCACTTGATTGCTTGCCAGGCTTCCTAAGCCGAGTCTCTGCAGGTGCAAATCCTGCTGTTCCATCAAGAAAATAATTTGTTTCTATAAGCAAAGCACTGTAGTCCCAGGCAATTAGTAAGGCACTAAGTTTGGCAACAGGAGCAAAAATCTGACAATACATGGAGATTCCTAGGGGCTTGTGGTCTTAGTTCCTAATAGAAAACCAATTTGGGTGACTTGAAACTTGTGTACTGAGGAAGAAAGGAAAAGTTTTAGAAATAGAAAAGGCTTACCATTTGATGAAATGGTTATATGGAAAAATTCCACTTCAGCTTTGTTTTTAGGTAGAAAAGTTCAGTTTTCAAGTTTGCTTCAATGATTTTTAAAGATGTTCTAAGAAGTTTCTGACATCTTTATGTTCATATTTTAGGGAGTTCTCAGCTGTGCAGATGTAAGTTTGCATAGGAGGTCACTTCTAAGCCCAGTCATATTTCATGGAGTTTGCAGGCATTTCTGTTCTGGAAAGTCTAAACTACATGGTGCAAGGAACCACTAGAAACAAATGTTATATGTTTTCATTCTTTCCCACCTGCCAGGATGTTTCCTTGATGGCTGCAGCCAAGAAAACCATTAGAGATGAAGATTAGATTAAAATAAATTGATTTAGAGTATACAGGATGCTGCCCTTGGGGAGATTTTTCTCTATAAAAAAGATTTATGTGTGTTCTAATGTATCTGTGTGTTTTATACATACACATGACATAGAGTGCAACAGGATGCAGAGAGAGAGAAATCAGATAGGTCTGGAACTGTGGAGGGAGGTCTGGATTTAAAAGAGGGGCTCTAAGAAGGCCTGCAGACCTGCAGTATGTGTAGCTATTTTATTGATGGGTCTGTTTTTTTGTTTTTAAAATGCCTCAGGTCTATCTTCTTTATGTATTAGTAATTTGGAAAATGCAGGACACTGAGCTCGTGTGTGTGTTACGGAAGTTAGGATCTGAGAACGTGTGCCAGAGCAAAGGAGGTTCTGCTCCCAGCCCAGAGTACAGAATGCACTGTCAGGAGAGCAGATCTGTGGGTGTACACACGAAAGGCAATTCTTTTTCATATCATTACTGTTTTCAAAACATGATGCAAATTGTCTCATACACAACCCTGTTTGATAGTGACACACATTTTGCTCAGTGAAGTTCCCTGAAATTCTTGCTTTCATTCATAGATCTAATACAGAGAGCCAACCCAGGATTTTAAGACTGCCTCCAGCCCCTTACCTTTTCATTTGGAGCTCGAGACTCTAGTTGAATGTTCTTTGATGCTAGACCTACAATCTGCCTCATTTGTCACAGAAATTTGAGTTCAGCCTGGCAAGTCAGAAGGATTGAATTTCTTTTGAATTAACCAAAAGGCCGGCTAGGTGCTGTCTAGCTTGAGGGATGAGCTGACAATACAAAGCTTCAAAACCTTGAAAACATGTTAAACCAGCAGAACAAGTTTGTATAAGTAATTAATTCATGTGTTGGATCAACACTTAAGTCTACTTTGCAGAATTGGCTTTTATTAGTAATCCTTTATGGGGTTTTCTACTGAAGTTACAATATAGAGCAAATCATACTGATGGACTGCTGAAGTAAGACCTTTCCATGCAGAAGGGTTATACACTACAGATAATAGTTAATTAGCTCTATTCTTTTTGTGCCATAAGCCTCTTTGAATTTTTCCTGACCATTCAAACAGACAAAACCACATCCACTGCTATAAAAATATAATTTACAAACACATATCGGCAAATGGAGAGTCTGAAATAAAGAGTGGGAAAGAAAGGTGATAAATACAGAGGCAATGTGAATTCAAGGTAAATCTCTTGGTACCAATAAAAGGTAAAAATCAGTGTGAAGCTATGAACTGTTAAAATCTTTAACAGGGGCTCTTGCCCCTGCTGTCCTTTCCAGAATTACAGCTTCTGCCCTATTTGTTTTGGTGTCTATCTTTTAAAAATGTGGTAACAGAGAAGGAGAAAAGAGCAGTTCCTAACTTTCTCTGCCTCTGATTTTTTTGCCATTTAGTATCCATCTTTATTTGGCCATCCTGTTGAACTGATTGTCCTAGTTCAGTCTGTATTTTCATCCAGTTGGATTTTTGACATTCTAGTGACAGGGACAACATTATCCTGGCTGAGAGTGTGAACTTCCTTCCTGTGGGCACCAGAAAGAAGAGATAGCACCAGTTTTTGCAGAGCTCAAATGAAAGAACTGGTGATCCTCAGGATGAAAGGGTTTATGACTTCATATCCATGTCTGGATCATGCATCTCTTTGCTAATGCAATTTTTGATTTATTGATCTAGGTTGAGAAAATGCCCTATAGTTGTGGCCTCTTTCTTGACTTCACAACTTTTCTGTCTAAACAATATAGTGGTAACTCTGCACTCACCCTGCACAGCTAAGTAGGGCTAGGTAAAACATATAAATTGTGTGCATCTTTGTGCACTTTAGACTACTGCTGATCTAGGAGTTCCTCTTGAATAAAACAGGTTAAATAAAGCAGGAAGACACCAGTAACTAACTGACCTCTAATTATCCTGTACATAAAAACATTTAGAGGCTCGAATTGCTTCTAATAAAAGTTGTTTTCAGCCTTTCACTGTAGGGTTAGTATAAGAAAGCTATTTCCATGATTGCAGTGCCGAGAAGCAGCTTGTAGCAGACAGCCAGACATCATTTATTTTCTATGGATCTTTAAATGCTATCATTTAAAAAAAAAAAAGAGAGGCCTTATTTTTGTCTTTTTAGACACAGCTTTGAGCTTTCCTGCTTAAATATTTCCGATGTTTCCTTTTTTATTTTTACTATTCAGGAACATATTGTTGAAATAGCATGGCGTAAACAGCCAGATAAAGACAATCTAATGAATCTTCTCCTGTAGATTCAGTCAGGTTTAGCCTAAAAATCCCCAATGTTTTTCTTTTGCATCCTTTTAATCTGCATATTGACGCTGCCTTTCTCTCTGCATTGTTTATTAATATGAAAATCACAGAATCACGGAATGGGTCAGATTGGAAGGGACCACAGTGAGTCACCTGGTCAACCTCCCTGTTCAAGCAGAGTTATCCCAGAACATCTTCCTATAGATTGAGGTTGTTCCACATATTGAATGTCTTCAGGTCTGCTGTGTTAAGTAACAAAACTATGGTTTTAAGACATGTGAGTCTATTTACTACTGTCATATACAAAGAACTTGATATCTAACTAAATTCCAATGAATTTAGCTAGGTATGATCGATCTTTGAAAAGGAGGGGCATTATGAATGTGATAGCATTATTTAAAGTTGTTGCTCAGGATTACTTTACCTAGTCTATAATAAGACAGAAATTTCCCGACACTCTCAGTAGGCAACAACAAACAGGGTGGTAATTAAGAACAGCTGCTGGAATAGCTGTGTTTTGAGGCCCTGATTTGATATTGTAAAACCTTTTATTGCCAGCAGTGATGTGAGCAGCTCATACATGAAATTAAGTACCCGCTTAAGTTGCAAATTCTGCTCATGTTGGTGACCATTACTGAGTGATGGAAGAGTTTGTACACTGAGCACATTGGTCTAGAGTAGACCAAGTGAGTCTTACACAGTCACCTTTGTAAGCAGAATTGGACTGTGAAGACAATTAAAAATTAGGTGTCATGGAGCAAACCTCATCCTCTATAGATCTGCCATTATTTTCCCGTGAGATGCCAAATTCTGATGCCAGTTTTTATGCCAGTATTGCTGGCCATCCTGTAGGTTTGGATTGCTGTAAGTCAAGATGGCACTTGGCCTGTAGACTGCCTGGAGAGGGGACATAGTTGCTGTGTCCCTCCTTAACAAGGAAATGAAAATTACGTTGACATACTTTACAAAAATACACACGAGTCAGATATGTCCACTACCAAGAGGATTGCTCTGCAGACTTTGTGTAGCGTTATGTGTTCCTGTGTTCATTTATCCATTTTGAATTATTTCCACTGGAGTGATATCTTTCCTGGCTTGCTAGACCTGACCATAAGGGCTCTACTTCAATTTTGGCTGATATATGTTAACATCTGTTCCTTTTATTTTGATGTATTAAAGAAAGAGAAATAGAAGAAGCATTTGAAAAATAAAAAGCAGCCTAACAACTGTTGAGAGATCTGCTTCGGAGAACAATTTCAGTTTGTCCAAAAGTTATATTTATGAGTTAGGAATACTGTCCTGGCTATATAAGATTTTTGTTGTGTTTCTGTACAAAAAAGCAAACTCAAAAACTTATTCTGAAGGAGGATACAAGAAAAGAGCAAGTGAATGTCTTGTGATTTTTACTGTGATTCAGTCAAAAAGGTTAAGTTTTACTTGCATAGTTTTGGTGAGAATATAGGATCTGCAGCAAGGATATTTCTCCTTAGCTCATTTGCTAACACCAATAATGAGCAAATCCCATGTGAAAATACAAAAAAAAAGAGTGTGGGACTCCTTTTTTTGACTATAAAAATTTTTTTTAAATAGTGAGAAAGTATTGTCATGCACTAAAACTTTGAAAGCTTGGAATCAAATGCCTGACAAGCTAATTTTTTCTTTTAGACTCTTTAAAGAGCTCACTTTATACGTTTACTGATGTTACTTTAGAACATATTTATTCCAACTTCACTGGGCTGCAGACTGCTTCCAGGAGCTCAGGAACGTGAGTCAGAATTACTGCATAATAATTAGGATAAGAGGTATAGACCACACGGAAGAAATAGGAAGAGCGCTGCTTTTCACATATCAGATGCCATATGCAATTTTAATTCTTTTTTTCTTATTTACAACATTAGCAGCAGAAAAATTAATACTCTTTAATAAACCATGTAGGGCTATATTTGCAGGAATTTCTGTCACCTGATAACCCTTTAACTCATTCCTCTTTGCAGATGGGTGTGAATGGTTGCTTTTGCTGAGAGGTAGGTAGCCAGTACCACACAGGGAAGACAATGCTGTAAGAAACAGCACAGAAGTGTCAGCTTGCCCATTTCTCTTTCTCCTGAAGAGCTTGGGGCAGTAGCTCTGCATTCCAGTCACCATAACTAAATCAAACTTGCAGCTGCATTTTGTTCTCATTGGCTGAAAGGCCACCTCTGAGGGTCCTGATCTCAGTTGTAAAGAATTGTTTTGCTTTGGAGGCCAGGTAGGCCTCCAGGAATTGTGGATTAGTTCAGTGCTAATCAGGTGCATGACAATTGACCAGAGAGTGTTACTGCAAAGCCTATTACAGTTTGTATGTGTCCAAACCTTTGCAGGTCTAGAGACCCTACAGAGTTCCAGTACTCCCAGGATAGTCCAGACACCCTACATTTGGGGTTTTTCATGCTTTCCCTAGGATTGTCTCTCTTCCTGAAGTGAAGTTCATGTTAGTGGGTCATCTTGGAGCTTTGGGATCATTTGGAAGTCATGTTTCTGCAATTCAGAGCTAATGTTGCCTTTGAAAGAACAGTGTTGCATCTCTAAAGTGAGTTTTAAAACATCTTAAAATTTACGAGTCTCTGAGTATCTTTCCTTGTCTGTGCCCAAGTGGAGTATCCCTGATGCTAATATGAAGTCCTTTAACAAATGCATGGATGTAAAGTGTACACTTGTGTGTTTATTAATGTGCCTGCTAATGATGGGCAGTAGCACGTCACACACAGATAAAATAACATAAAAGAGCAAACCCAAAATTAGCATCAGAAGCTTTGACAGAACAATTGTTATAGCCAGAAAGACAACCAGAATGTGAATTTTGTCAGCCTGCAAACAAGAATTAGCTTAATTCTTGCTACATAGAATGTACTTAGACCTTGAGAAAGTAAAAAAAAAAAAAAAAAAGACTAGTATATTTAGGAAAAAAAATGCAGCAACCTTCAGACTCAATGTTTCTACATAAGCAGTAAGAAGCCCGAGTGTGCAGCTAAGCATAGAGACTGATGATATGTCTGAAATGTCTGCTTGCAGATTCTCCTGCAAATCATCAGTAAGGTTTATTAAGGAAATTAGAGAGATTCCATTTGACTTATTCTTGAATGTCTTTTAATATGTTTTCATTATCAAAGTTATGGCACCATAGGTTAAACATTCCTAGCTGAAGATCAGTGACATTTTTATATCTTGAACTGTTTGTGCTGAATTACTTAAACATGTGCTTCCAAAACACCTTTAATATTATGGATGAAACCTGTTACACATCTTTGTTTCTTTTCATTACTCTGAAACTAGAGAAGTGGCCCAGACCAGAATTTAGGCCCTACACAACTCAGAATGGATGTTCCTAGGCAAGTTCTGCCCAAAACCTAACTACAGCCAAATAAAACGAGAGGGATTTTCCTCCAAGTCTAAAGACACCTGGGGCTCACCCTGGGGCTGCACCACGTTCCATACCCTGCAGGCTCTCCATATGGCTGGGCATGAAGCAGTTCCGGACTCATTAATGATGTTATTTCCCTTGGTATCTTGTATCCCTTCATTCCAAAGCCTTCAGTAATTCAAATATCATACTTTTAGGGTGCTAGCATTCCCCCCTTCTCATTCTCCAGAAGCACTTCACTTCTTTGTGTCCTTGGAGGCTTGGAGAAATGAAACTATGCTTTTGGCATGAAGGACTTGAAGTGTCCCTCAAGCAGCCAGAACAGAGGACTCGGCAAGTTTGCTGTGTTATTTTGATAGTTAAATGCATTTATTTAGGTTATAAGCTTACCTGTGTGGTGATAGCGCTTTAAAATAGGGTTGCAAAGATATATTACTTAATAATATGCCAAATTTAACACTATTCAGTAGTGCAAAACACGCTTCCTGAAGTGCAAGGAGAAAACACACAAATAGTTGCGCATAACTTAGTTTTCTGGTGGAAGTTCAGGTTGTGTCTCTGACATAAGGGGCATTGATTTTCAAATGGAATGGCTAGCACCTGCTCAAGGTGCTAAAAAAAACCCAACAAAACTGACTAGGAATAACTATGGAAACAAAATATCTCCAGCCAGATGTGGCTAGTGTTCAATTCACATTGCTGTCTGTACTACATGTCTTAAATGACTGTGATTTCCTTATGGTAAAGTACTACAGCTGCAATGTTTTCTTAAAAAAATAGTTTGGTTCCAGAACAATCCATATGCAACTGTCTCCAGCAAAATTTTCATTTAACCAAATGTCTCTACTTCCTACTATAAATATCAGAGAAAGTATTTTGCGCAGATTTGGCATGTTTTCAGATGTCAGGTATGTGTTCTGGTTATTGTGACTTATGCCTTGAATTGAAATTAATGTTTTATTTCATTACCTGGAAGCATTGTCATGGCGAAAGATTGCACTGGTTTGCTATGTTTCCTACATCTTCCTCACTTCTTGTCAGGAAATACATTTTTATTGGTGATGATGGAGAAAAGAAAGTGAAAAAAAAAACCCAAACCAATAAACAACTACCTTTAGGAGCTAACAGTGCCTCTCCTCTCTCCTCTCCCTTCACCTGTTATGCATAATAGTTCTTAAATTCCCCATTTTCCACTCCCTGTGTCCACCTTTTCTACAAATCTGAGGTTGGAAAAAAATATATATATAATACGCAGAGAAGAAATATGTTACACAGGGTGATTTCCCTCCTGGGGAATAATCAGATGTGCTGGTGGGAACTAGCAGAGAGTTGATTCTGATAGCACTTTGCCATCCATCACATCCTTGATCAAGTTGTTAGGCTTCTCTAAGCACATAAGGCCTGGGTAACGATGCCACAGGACTTGATGGTTTCAGTGTCTTAGTTCAGAATTTATTGCTACTTGTTAATCCTCATGAATTGTTGCTGACTTGACAGAAGTCAATGGTATTTGTTCAGTTACATGAGCATTTTTACTAGTTGCACAGATGTCATTCACTCAAGCAGTAGCCTAATTTGCATTCTCAGGGCACAGTCCAAGAGCACAAATACTCCCTTACTGCTTGTAGTTGTTACTCCAAGCCAATATTAGACCTACAGACAAGACACAAAAACAGATCTCTGGTACTAATGCATTTAGAAGATGTCTTATTTTAGGCCTGTTGATGCAGATCATATTTTCCTTCTTAAAATAATTCAAATCAACTGTACTTCTTTGAGGCCAATAATTGTCTGAAATTCATTCTGCGGTACCATGTACATAACTTATTTGGTAAGTCATAGAAAGGAGCTGGCAGGCAAGATTTAGTGGAAATCCTCAGAGTCTGCCAAAATGTGGGTTTGGTGATGTTAATATGTAGAATTTTCTAGCATGAAAAATGAAGTGAAGAATGATTGTGGTGAACAGTGATCTCCTCATTACCTCGAAAATATCTATTTGTCATCGCAGTAGGTTGGGAATGAATCTTAAAAATCTCTGTCCACTGACCTGAGAACCTGTGAGTGTTGATTGAACCTCAGAAGGTGGATTTGCCAAAACCTCAGCTGGTAAACATTGATCCTGTTCCCTGTGGGCCAATGGGGTTGCATTTATTTACATCAGTCAACCATCTGGGCTTGTATTTTAGGAACTGCATTTGATTTTCAAGGGTCTGGAATTCACTAAGTCTCAGTATTACTTTTAACTTTATACAGAAGGAATTTAAGTAATCCTTTGTTCTCCATTCAAGCTCCTCTCTCAGTTTTCTCATTCCTACCTTTCTTTCTCATTCCCACAGCTAGATTTTTGTATGCAAGTTTGGTTTTTCCTCCCTCTACTTTTGATAGAACTTTCACTTCTCACAGCTAAGTGAGCTTAGGTACATTCTGCTTTGTGGAGGTGCAAGAGTTAGTCACTTGCTGCCTCTTTCATTTTAAATCCAAATTCTGACTGCTAATGATTGTATTTATAATCAGTAGTGGGGACACCTCTTCTTGACATGTGAGAACATTCTGGTGACATAAACAGCTACCAATAATAGAAACAGCAGTTTGGGCCTTCATTATAAGCAGTGTGATGCTTCCACTGCATTGCCAGGTCGAACATCATAATTCCACCCACTGAGAAATCATTATTCCACATAGCAAGCAAATAAGTGAGAAAGGGAGAAAGATTTCTGGTGTTTTTGGGAACTTCATGACTTCTGAATGTCCGTAGGTAGTATACTTAGCTTTGGTGTCAGGTGTTTTTTTTCTGCATTGATGTTCAGATCCAAGCCTAATGAGAAGAATTTTAGTGTGATCTTCCTTGGTTAAAACAGAGTAGTTTATATGCTGAAAGTGTTAGAGATGAAAAAACAATGGGAATGGCAACAGAACTAGGTTCCAGTCTGTTAGTTATTGGAATACTTTGGTCATTACTTTATTTTTATTCAGTGACATCAGCGAGATTGTTGACTTACACAGAAACCACCATTGCAATTAATATTCCTATAAAGGCCTCTGTGCCAAATTGACCCTTGCAGGCCCTGCAGTCATTCAGCAATCTGTGCTGAGAGAGATCAGCACTCAGATGGGTGCTGATCTCTCTCAGCAGGGCATTACATTCCTAACACAAACAGTGCTTTGCTGTCCTGAAATCTGTACCGAGACGCCTGAATGTACTGATTTGTTATCTAGTGCTAACCTGATGCTACCAATGTCTGTGTCACCTCTGTACATCTACACCCTGGCTGGAGATAGTTCCTGATAAAGCTATGAAGCAATCTTTGAATTTTTGTCTCCCCCTTTTTTTTTGCTCTGGTGCTGTTTTTATATCCATTAAGACCTGTCTGATTTCAGAAGATCTTCGTTAAGATCAAACATCTGGTTTTCTCTCCTTGAATAGCAACAGTGAAAGCAATCTTCCAAGCGGCCATCATGGCTTGTCGAAATTGGTTGTCTGAGTTACATTTGGGTTATAAAATGGATAAATCCCACTAGAATTTGCCCTGCCCTCTGGCATATCAGCTCTTGGGCAGATCTGTTTTCTACATAAAAAATATCAGTTACTATGTTCCTTTCTGCAGGCATGATTTTCTCACCTAGATGTTATAGTTTCACAACTAAATGCATTTCCAGTTTTTTGGAAAGTATACAACATCCTGAACACTTTTGATTTACATACCAGGTGGCAGAAACAGAAAGTTTCTGCATTCCACAGCAGGGGAGAATAAGAGAAATGGGGTTACAAGTGCATAAAGATGGAAAGAGTCTGAGAAGAGTATTCTTTGAAAAGATCCCCAAGTTCTTTTTCTCTCTTATGCTATTGCAAATTTGCTAATTTTAACTTGTTATTCAGAATCTCTCAGCAATGTTTCAAGGGAGTAAAAGCCTCTGGACTGTACATAAATGATGTTCTCTCCATGTCTTTGCTATTTGTTGTTGCTATCACTATATGTTGCCATGGCAATATTTGTGTGCTATGACTGGTTAAGTGTGGCTGACAAAGACGGGGAGAATAAGATCGATTTATTATGCTTTTGACACAGTGTGGTGAATTTATGAATATGTTGGGTGTTTTTTTTCCCTTTGAAAAGAAGAAATATGACAGGATTACGTAAGTTTTAAGAGTTTCTTGAAGTAGGCAGCTGCAGGCACCAAAACCAAATTTAGTTCCTTGTGGAATGAATACTGGTGTGAGCCTCAAATGCATATCCTTTGTCATCATTGAAATCAGATATTTTTCATACAGAGATAAATATATGCAGGGCAAGTAAATGGTGAATCCAAAATAATTTTCTGACTCACATGATTGTGCTCCTATGGTCTTGCCACCTTTCATCTAGCTGTAAACACTGTTGCTCTCTAAAGGAGGCCTTCACTGAATCACATAATACTGAGAAACATTGGAAAGCAGTAAAAAAGATTTTGAGAGATTCTCACACTTTTTTTTTTGCAGCAAACAAAACTGCTGATCAAAAGATTTAGTCCTTCTAGTTTATATCTGTGACTGGATTTCAGCTGGTGCCTATTCTATTTTCTCTCCCTCATCTTCTGCTGAATGCAGAGGTTTATTCCGAGAGCAACAATTCAAGCTGGTATCTTTCTAAACCCAATTCCAGTAGGAAATGAAACTACATTTTTCTCAAAAGACACAGTTTAACCTGCATACACCATATCTGAATTTGATCAAAAAAACATTAAAGAATGGATGATAAATTTGCCTTTTTAAATGTTAGAAAATTTTTAAAAAGTAACATGCAGTAGTCTGCATTGTAGCCTATTCACACTAAGATTCAGCTCTTAAGTGTCTTCATAGTTAATGGTGTAGCTACAGTAGCAAGAAAAAAAAATTAGAGAAAATCCCTTGAACTGTTATAATGAAGTTACCATAGTAGATTTCTGCTAGAAACCATTTAACAACCGAAGTATAGCATTCTTTTTGTACCCTAATCCAAAATTCTTTCTCATTCCTTTATGACAGATTCTTTTCCCTGGGTATGCACTATGAATGGGACTAGAATATTACTGGTTTTCACATCAGATCTCAATGCCATTTGCCTATTAAATCAGAACTACTGACTACTAAATCAGTATACTAATTTTAAAGGAGATCTTAAATATCAAAGCTAGCACGTGCACTGGTGTTGAGTAAAAAGTAAATCTGCATTTTGGTTAGGGATTCTGCCTATCTACCCAAGTTTTTACTTCTCTATCATTCGTGTGAAAAATAGCAGGTGTCTTAAACACCTGCATAAAGTTGTATGAAATTTACTTGGCTAAAATCAGGAGTTGTAAATAGGACCTATATTTAAATACAGCCAGTGCAAATACAGTCTCACATGGAGAACCCTCTGATTTCTCTTAATGGACAGGAAAAATCTTCTCATGCAAAGCCAACTATTGCAATATTTTCTAGAAAGATCCAACACAAGATATTTTGGGATGTCTTTGTTACAAGTGAATGGAATGCTGAGGATGGCAGCTCTACTGGTAAAATATTCAAGAAGTATGCAGAAACATGCTGTGGTCAGAACAGAGGTCATTAGAAAGCAGCAGCATAGCAAGGGGAGAAAGAGATATTGTTGAGAAACAGGTCAAACTATCCTAAGGAAAAATAACCTTTGTAAATGAAAACTTTGACATGACACAGGAGCCTGTTCTTGAACAGTCACTTAATATTTCAGCATTACATTCCTTCTCCATTGTATCTTTATTTCATTGTTAGCTTTTTGTAAATAGCTTGGTGTTTATATTAAAATACTCCATGGCACAGAACTGTCATAATTTTGCCAGTAGTTTAATTTGAGCTTCTTTTTTGTTCCATTATTATTATTAGACAAAAAGATCTTTGGCAGTACAACTTCTGCCCCGGTATTAAATAGAATGTCACCAAATTTTTTTGAGATTTTTTGGTTTGTATTCTGTTGCCTGCTCATTCCATTAAGACTTTGTGTCACTATAAAACAGAGCACACTTTGTCAGCTTTCTCTGCTTGTTTGTAAGTATTTGTAAATTACTTCTGATTTGAAATTGGTTATAGCTTTCAAAGTGAAAATTTATTTCAAACAGAGATATAAGTGAAAACCATTTTGCTAGGGTAATAAAGAAACGTCAATGTCAACAGTTTGTTGTATAGAAACTACCTGAATTATAATCAAGTCAGAATATGCAACAAATTTCTAGAGCTGTACCTGTATAATGATTTCTTTCTGGGCAGTTTAATGGACCAGTAAAGGATGTCCTGAGCATCAGAGCATATTCCAGTTATTAAATACCAGAACAGTCCCTCCCAGAACCACCTCTCTACCCTCTCATGCACACAGCAGAGGCAGGCCAGATATTTCCTGACAGTTGAGCAAGCTTCAGCTGCTGGAACAGCCCTTTAAGGCCAGGAAAAAGGTAGCCCTGATACTGCTGCCCTTTTGATGAGGTCTTCTCAGCAACTGGGTAGGTCAAGGTGGGAAACAAAGTTTGGAGCTGCTTTGCAAGTCTTTTGATGATCCCATCTTACCCTGAGAAGTGAGTACATAGCACGCTGCACATACCAATGATGCCTTGTATTTGCTAGTTATGCTCAGAAGCTTCATTTTAGTAGATCTGTGGAGTCATTCAATTTGTAATAAATAAGTTCAGCTCCCAATTACCCAGCAGACTGTTTGTTTTTATTTAACTACATCATTTTCATTGTGCTGCAGGGTATATTTTGCAAATTATGTCACTTTCAGTTACTCTCGAGTCTGACTGATGTTACAGCACTGACCTGATATGGAAAGTCAAATACTAAAAAGCAAAATAATATTTAGTTCATCACTGAAAGACTCAAAAAAGGTATTTGCAACTGTTCCATTAGTCCTGAGCCCAGAGGGCTTTGGGGAAATGTGGGATCATGCTAAATATTAGGCATTAGAACTTCAGAAAGCCCAATAATTGGTTGTTAAGTTTGGTCAGTTTTGTCACAGCTTTGCTAAGATTCTTTCAAAAAACTTGAATCTTTACTTTGCAAAGGTCTAATGTTATTAAGTATGTCAGTGGAATTTTAAAAAGAAATAAAAGAAATCTTAAGTTGTTTTGTCTTTTTCTTTTTTTTTTTTTTTCTCCTAAAGGCATATTTTTTGCAGACTGAAGGGAAGAAGCACCTGACTAACTAGAACATCACATGCACTAAGAAGTGCATGAGAACGGCAAATGTGCTTGTTGCTTAGCAGGTGACACCAGAAAAGTGTCTTTTTTTTCTCCCAGTTCGTTCCAAGGGAAGAGCAAGGTACTGTGCAGCCTTGTGCAGATTTTGGCTGGGATAGAGTTAATTTTCTTCACAGAGCCTGGTATGGGGTTGTGTTTTGAATTTGTGTTGATCACAGAGCGGATAATGCAGAGATGTTTTTGTTGTTGCTGAGCCGAGGCCTTTCTGCTTTTTGTACTGCCACACTGGCGAGGAGACTGGGGGGTGCATGGGACGAGACACATCTGGGACAGGTGACCCAAAGTCACCAAAGGGATATTCCACTCCATGTGACATCATGCTCTGTAGATAAAGTGGATGGAGAAAGGAGGCAACATTTGGAGTTACAGGGTTTGTCCTCCCAAGTCACCATGGGGCCCTACCCTCCTGGACATGGCTGAAAACCTGTCTGCCCATGGAGAGCAGAATTGATTCCTTGTTGTGCATTTCTTGTGTGTGCAGCTTTTGCTTTCCCCACTGAACTGCCATTATCTCTACCCACAAGCTTCTACCCTTTCTATTCTCCCCCTAGTCCTGCTGGTGAGGGAGTGAGTGAATGGTGTGCGGTGCTTGGCTGCAGGCAGGTGAAGCCAAGACTGTCCTAAATTTTATACTCAGACGGTAATAAGTTGAAAACCATCCTGACCAAAATCTACGCTGTCATTAGAATTAGTGAGACAGCTGGTAAACAGATTTCAGCTGCTGCCTGGGTCTGAAAGAAAATTTTGCTTACCGTGTAATTATCTGAGGTGTTCGATGTATGACGAGGTGTTTGGCCACTGCAGGAGGTGAGCTTCTAGACTTGATGGACAAGTTTTCTAGAGTTGAAAGGACAGAGTGACAACTGCTGTGTGTGTACAGCATAATAGAATCCTGTGCAACAATATGTGTTACAACCCATTTGTTCACTGATAGGTTATAAATTCCATGAATCTGACTCACTTACTTTCTTAAGGAAGCAGACACAGGGTAAGCAGATGAGTGATAAGGATCCCTGTCAATCAGTCAGAACTTATCAATCTACAACTGCAGTGGAGTCATCACACACAAATAAAGATGCAGAAGTGTCTTTCCATGGAAAAGTTTTGGAAATCGTTGTGTAATAGGAGCAATATAAAGCTCACAATGCCACAAGGCACTGAATTAATGCATCAGCTACCATTGCAGAGACTGGAGATGAAAAAGCTGTATGTTTTTAATTTGAGGACTAAGGGCTATGCGGTTTACAAGGGGAAGGGGAGATCAAAGAAGGGTATGTCAGGTGGCCCCAGAGAGACTTTTAAGTTGTAGCAGGGATTGGAGTAATTTGTGAGATGCTTTTAATTTCCTGTGCTACTAGTGGAAGAGAGTTTTTGAATTTGCTTTTCAGAATTGTTGAACAAGTAGCCGATAGTTCTGTGGTGAAAAAGAGATGCTAGAACAGTGGCTAAGTTTTACAGAATTTCTTTAAGCTCTTATATGAATCTCAAGGTTTGTGAAGATATATTTCAAATGTATGTGCAAAGTGCTTCAGGATTCTTTGAGATGAGAGACTACCTATGTAAATAACAAGATATTAATTACTGCACTTCATGGATTTAATTTTTGACTGATGGGTTTGTCACAGTTCACAATGTAACCATTTTTGGCTTTCCCTCCAAGATTTAAGAGTACAGCAGTCAGATGTTATATTTTTCATTCGAGGGTAGATAAAAAAAGACATTTGTTTTCATCTTAATTGACTCTCTAAACATGTATTTAGTCGTTTAAAAAATAAAGTGTTATATACACATAGAATTTAAAGTAATCTATAGAATGACTATCTTTGCTGCAAACTATTAAAACAATTTTCCTTTGAAAATAGTAAGAGCAGCCTAGATATTCTGCCAAAGTTATTTTCTGGAATTAGTTTGTTGAAATATTAAGCCAGCTGTTGATAGAGACACTGCCTTCCCCATGTGTGTGAATATTTTAGTGTTCTGGGTTTTTCTCAGGTAGTTTATAATTAATTCATTGGGAAATTAAAACCCAGTTGGGAGAACAGAAAAAGCAACAATTATTCCCCTGCATCTTCCAATCTGTGTCCTAAAGTACTGGAAGAATGAAGTAATATATTTAAATCACTAAATGCAGAAAAATACTCATGTTACTTAAATTGCATTTACACTGAAAATCAGTTTATTAATACTTGAAGTGTCTAAGGAACCAGATCTATTTAAAGCAACTTTATTTAACAAAGTTTTGTTTACCTTAAGCAGATTCCTCTTTCTATCTGAATATTATTGATACATATAAACTTTTAATACCCCATCCTTATCCAACCTTGAAAAGTTATTTTCTTATGTATTTTCTATGATAATATAGCTAAACATTAGAAATAAAGTAAACATAAAGTAGTCATGCAAAACCACTGAGTTAAATACCTATGTATGCATTCAATGCAGCAGAGGAGGACTCAAGAAGAATCAGCTTTTCTTTTCGGAAAGTTATTAAAAAGTACAAATAAAAATCAAAATTATTTATATAGATTGAATGTTTTGTTATTAATATAGTTACAGTTAAAACTAGTAATTTTTGTTATTCAATTTCAGTTATTGATGTAGATTTAATTCAGGAGCCAGTTTGGTTTCACATAAGAAAATTATCAGAATTTTGTGTCAGGTATTAGAGTAATTATGTAGGGGAAATCACTTCAACTTGTCATATTTCAATATAAAATATTCTGATAAACAGCTCATATGGAATTATTGAAACCATTGCTACCTGTAAAAACTATGTTTTGAAGTTCATTAAGAAATCATCTGTGGTCTTGGAAATTTACAGCTCATTCTGTTTATGTAAACACCATGTAGGAAAAACATCGTCTCTCTAGGCCTGCCAAGAATGCACAACCCACTGCTCTGAAGAGAACAGTTGCTAGGAGGATCGATGCAAACGGAGTTTCTTTTCTCAGAAGAAAACTCCTGAACAGAGTTCAGCCTAAGTTCAAAGATCTTGTTATGTGGAAATACAATATGGTTACACTGTGCTACACTTTAAGGTTATAGATTCATCACCTAAGGTGGAAAATGCATAAATACTTGGCTGAGAGGCATAAAAATATGTTGGCTTGACTCCATTTATCCTGTTTTCAGGATTTCTGTATTTGCTCACTCAGGGCTGAGCCTGAACCATCCTGGTTATGGCATCTCCACCTTTTTATTTCTCTTATATGATTTTGCCAGAAATAGATTGTGAATGAAATCTACTTAAAGGGAATTGGTTGTTTAGCTATATATTAAAATAAGCTTAGATTAGAATATATATTATATATATAAAATACATATTATTTTTTCTGATCCTGACAAGTTCTCCTTGATACAGGAAGACCTGTTTTTTCTCAGCATAGTCCACAGCTATTTCCAGTGAGGGTAATGAGCTAGACCAGCATGGCCCTGATGCCAAATTTTCATAAGCAATATGAAATGCACAGATATGTAATAAGAGATCCTGACTGAAGCCATCAATAAGCCCACATTATATAGATTTTTATTTTGCTTTCTATGGGAATGTTTATGTATCCATACTGCCTGTGTCTGGCTGCCAGTGATCCACTGTTAATTTTTAACACCGTTGCCTGCTCTCAAATCTAATCTGAAAGAAGAATAAGAATCTCTAAGATAAATAATTTGCTGGAAGTCCTGAAATTTGGGGGCCAGAAAAGGCAGAGACTCTTAAAGTGCTCCAGATGAAGGAGAGGCTTCTGGGTGGGCTCAGGAAACGTAGAGAGAAAGGTGATCCCAGAAAGTGCCCCAGGAGTAGATGGGACAGCTGAAGTTCATGCCCTGCAAGTATGCACATCCACCAGCACGTGGCTGTCTGACCTGCAATGTTTCATGAGCTTAAATGCTCAACCACCCATTTCTCTTGTAATTAAAATGAATTTTCAGGTCTCGATGATCTTGGAGGGCTTTCCCAATGATTCTAAGATTGATGTGGTTCCATGACCAGGGCTTGGAAATTCCTGTTCAGACGGGATCTTTGCATCTGCTTTCTAAGATACTATTTTTCTGTATGCATCTGCTATTGAAGGACTCATAAATATTGGTTTGAAAATGTGAGCAGGAGAGTTAAATCACTCTGGGGAAATGTTGCAAATTTCTGGAATTTAAACTATGATTTTAATGTTTGATATGACACTGGATGAAAGGACATGTTTCTGACTAATATATTTGATTGTATAATTACTGATGATCTGATTCCCATTACAGTCAAGAAATGTAGAGCAAACATGGTGGGTTCCAAGGGAAGAAATTTCCAGCCTAGTGTTGGAATTGTTAGCAGCTGGATAATGAAAAAGAAAACATCCCTAGAGGTAAAAATATAATGAATCAGGTCTTTGAAAATAATTAAATAGTTCATTTTATTTATCAAATCTAAATACTTGAGCACAGAAGCAAGTGGACTGAACTAAAAAGAAGTGAGTTAGATTGTGTGGAAAACGGTCATTAGAGGTAGATGATTCCCTGTTCTCATTTGTTCCAATGGAGCTGGGTTTTGTATGAACTTCATGAAGAGTTTTTTGACAAAAGCAATTGATGTTTAAACGTTCCAATAGTTTTGGTATTAGAGGTACAAAAATATCATTAAATGAAGCTAAAATTATTCTTTTATTTAATAACTTTTCATGTAAATGTTTTTTTTGTTAGAAAGTGATAGCTGGCACAAGTGCGGGAGAACCAGGCCTGTTAAAAAACACAGTCTGCTTTGAATTCTACAGATCCTGACAGTTTCAAGTGAAGTAAAAGAAATATAAATGGAAACGGCATAGTACATTGTCATCACATACCAGCCAAATGAAAGGAATTTTTATACAACAAAACCAAAACCAATTATTAATAATTGCCTTGCATTTTAGAGTAAGCCAAATGGATTGGAGCGCTTTAGCTTCAATGAGCTGAATGTGTCATCAGATCGAGGCTTCATTCAAATCAAGTGATTTCCAGATATCTGTAGACTGTATAGAGAAGGCAGGGGAACCCCTGGATTTGTGTGTTTTGACAATATGCACTTCAGGTAGTTGTGTCAAGATGTTACTGAATCATTAAAGACTCTGCTCGGAGCTGTAGCCTTTGTGCTATTTGCTGTTTTGTTCTACACTTGTACCAGAAGTAGTTAGGGGGAAAATGTAATTGTGTGTATGTTTACAAAACCAGATTTATAAATCATTATTAATTATTTGATTATCTGATTATCTGATAAATACGATAGCATCTTTATTCAAATTTCTATAGTTGTTTGTGCACTGTTTTGAGCAGCTTGATAACAAATGCTAAATGTATCTTTGAGTGTTTTTTTGCCTGATTATTGTTTCAGGTTTCTACGTAGGAAGAATAAGTTGTAACGTCTCTCAATAAGGTTATCCAAATCTGGATGCATATCAGAAGGCTACACTGTGTATACTTTTTAACAATAATAATAATTCTTACTCTTCATCTGTGGCTGTATTTTTGAATTATGTAGATCATTCACACGGGATAGCTGAAAAAATCTTGAAACAAAATTGAGGTTTATTTCAAAACAACTTCTAAACCCATGCTTTTATAGTTGTCAGAATGTTTAAAAATTCAGTCTTAAATATTTTTGTCTGAAAGCCAAAACTACTATAGATCTAGATTTCTGAAAAATGCTCCAGTTTACCAAGTCTCATGAAGAACTGGGATTTGTAACCTCTCTGATAAACTTGAGTTATTATTGCTGAGATCCTTGAATTTTCTTTCAAATCAAGTTGATGACTGGTAAGAGCAGGATCTTATGTGAAAAAAAAGTTTAACTTTTCTATCTTTTTAAGTCTTCTTTTAATTATTACACTCTTCAGTAGACACTTAGCCTGACTAGAAATTACCCTTTTACCCAAAATAAATAGGAATATTTACCTAGAGGCTCAACATTTTGTTTCACTGAAAACAGCATATTTGTGCCATGTCAGTTCTGGGAAGGAAGCCAGATTAGACATTCCCACCTCTCTCTGCCCCCAGACATTCATTTCAGTGCAGAAGTTCACTGCCTTTTCAATTGCACTGCTACCACAGCTTTTGAAATCAAACTGCAAACCAGTCAACTAAAAGGTTTCTGGTTTTAGAAAAACAACTAAGCAAAAACATCAACCCTCTAAGAAAATAAAGAGTGTCTCTGACCTTAAATAAATAAATCATTTCTATTTTGCAATGTAACTGTACAAACAGCAGTATGGGCAGAACAGAGCAGCAGTGATCGGCAATGAAGGAAGGGTTCATTAGTTGCAGCTGGTAAGAGCAGAAAGGGCATTCTTCTGAACTTTGGGGGTTTTTCCTCCAGGTTTGTTGCATTCTCAAAATCTGAGAACTTCTACGTTGATGAAGAGGGGAATTTAAACTTCATGGCAAAATAATTAGGAATTTTATGTAAACACAAGGAAAAGCTAAATGTACATAAATGTAGCAGTAGGGACAGTGGAAGCAGCTGAGAGCAGTTTCTGGTACATAAATGAAGGAAACGGGTGGAATTTGTTTACTCCCAGATCAGGTGAAACCTCTTGAAATGGCTGCTTATGTAACCCTCAGACATTAAAAAACATTTTCCTAAATTTTGTTTCCAAATTGGAGTTGTTTTTTATTCACCTGAAAGTTTAAAGCTTCAAAACTGTAGTGTTTGTTAGGGCAAATACGAGAAGTTTAAAATTGCTGAATTATTAGGACAAAACCCTTGACTTTTTAGTCTGCAAAACTACAGTGTTAGGAGGAAAAAAAGGCATTCTAGAATAGTTATGTCATAAATCTAGAGTCATGTGATAGTGGGTGAAATATAAACCCTTCAGAAATGCAAGAATTTGTTGTTGCTAGTGTGTTTCATCTCATCTGAAGTTGCAGCATTGCTGATAGTTAGAATGCATTCATTTCATGTGACTCTTTATTACATGGTCATTGCAATTCTGACTAAATGAAGCCATTTTACACAGAAGGGTTCTTTGTATCTGAATTTCTGCCTTTGGTAGAATGCAGAGCTCAGCTCAGAGAGGTTAACAAATAGGATAGATATTTATAAACTCTGAAAGAAGAGGATGACCACATCATTTTGGTGAGTTGGTCTGTTTTGTTCAGGTCCTGATACAAAGTCAGCAGAGGCCAATGTGAGATTTCTATGATGGGATGCATAAAGAGATACCTTATTTTGTGATGGTATGGCATTCCATGGCTTCCACTTCTGGCTTAGCTGCACCAGTCCTTTGTCATCTGATGTACGTCACTTGCCTGCTCTGAATCTCAGTAGTGGTGACAATTCTCCCTATCTCATGGAAAAATTTCAGTAAATAAGAAGGCAATGAAAATATAATTGCATACATAGGATTGTCTCTTATCATAATTTAGTAGTGTGATTTGTTGTTGCTGACCATACTGCAATTAATTGTTGAAATGCTGTATTTCACTTTCATTTATTTAAGGGTTATTGCCTGCACCATTTTCCTCAATTGCCTCTTTGTCTCAGTGATATTTTAAGAATGGAAAATTAGTCACATGCCTAGAACAGCAGCCTGTCAACCTTGTCTTTGCTTTGAAAATAGGCCTGAAGTATACCCAGCCCTGGCAGCTGCTCTGCATTCCTCCTTGGGAGGCCAAGATGTGCCGGAGCAGCAGTTGCTGGGAAGGGGAGTATCCCTGTGCCCTTACTCGGGTCCCCCTTATCCCTTACACCCTCAGGTTCGTCCTGCCCACTCCCCCCTCCCACTCCTCCTCTGTGTGAGAGCCAGCTCTGCTCTGGCTACTCCCTCTTGCTGCTTGCCCAGCAGCCCAGAGCATGGGGAGGGAAAAGTTTGCTGAGGTGGGGAAGGTAGGGAAGGGAATTCTTGAACAGTAGTAGGAGTCATCATTCAAAGAGGAAAAGCTGAGGAGTGGCTCTTGGAGCTGGTGGGGAGTACTGTGGAACCCCAGATTTTTTCCAAACTTCGCTATACATAGTTTGTAGAACCCAAAGACTCCACTGACTATGAGAACTATTGGATAACCAGAGCTGTTTTTCCTGAACATAGATTGCAACCTCATCAGCATGGTTTCTTTGGCCAACTTTTGATGCTTACTTTAATATTCAGTCCAAACAATTTCTTTAGTAATGTCTAAATAAAAGAAAAATAGTGTGCAACTATTTCTTTTGAAGAAAAACTTAGTTATTGTGACTTTTTAAATTCTGGTCACAGGTTTCTACTTAGAAAAAAACTTTTTAAAGATGTTTACTGCTGTTGTTTTATTAATCTCTATCTTATCCAAAAGGGCAGTTTAAAAAGCATCCTAACTATTGTAGTTCATGTCCAAAGCTGTTATCATTTCACAGCTGCTTTTGTTGCTTTTATAGCCATATGCCACTTAAAGCTTACTTGATCTCCTTAAATGACCTTATTGTGACTCTTATGCAACCCTATTTTAAAGAGATTTAGATGCCTACAGCTGGAAACAGGCATGAACTGGGATTTTCAGAGCCATCTAGTAGTCTGACCTGCACCAAAATCACTGACTGTCAGGCTGCTGGTAAATCCCTCTGGATTCCTGTCTATCCTTTTAGAAACCTCAGTGACCTTGAGGACAACCCAAGGCCTCATGTTATCCCAGTGTAAGCGAGAAGTCCCATGGGGTGAAATGAGCACTCCCTGTCTGTGCTATGATACTGGTGAAGTGGGAATGGCTGCAAAACAGGACTTCGTAGCTTGATTGAAAGATCAGATGGAACAGAAGTCTTCAAATAGCAACTGTTCAAAACATGACTGTGAAAATCATTAGCTATGTTTATTTTTCATTTTATTTTATTATTTTATTTTCCTACTGGGGCTACCTCCCTTCAGGCTCAGGCCTTAACAATAGTGGCATCTTCTGATACTTCTCAAGAGAAGACTAAGTATGTTGTGTCCTGCTATAGCCTGTGCCATGACAGGCGGGAAGACTCTCATAATTCTGGGCTGAAACTTAAAAAACTGCGCAGGAATGTTACTTAGGGCACACCTGAGATCTTTCTCATCTTGCAATGATAAGTTCAGGCATTTTCAAACAGAGCATTTGTACTATCCAAGGCGCTTTGACTTGAGTACAGTGGCAATTGAGGAGTTAATTTAAAGCAAGGAGGCAAGGACGAGAGCTGAGACGGTAGCTCAGGGCGAAAAGTCGGATCACAAGGTAAACTAGTCAGCTCTATAAAAGTATTCAGGCAGTTAAAAGTGAACCTCTGTGCAACAAAATGAAACATCTTGTTACTGAAAAGCAAGGCTGTTATGTAGCTGGAGTTAAAAATGTCTCTGTGGTGTAACAACTTGTGTTCCTTTTGGTGACAGCCCTGGAGCTTTAAACTTGACGGTCAGATTTGTAGGGAAATGCTTTCTCACTGACAGACTTGCTTCTTTAAGGCTGCTTTAAACTACTTTGGCAAACTGTAATTCACTCATCTTGTTTTGCTTTGCAGCAGCTTCTTGCAAAAAGTTATTCCTTTCCCTGTGGTTTTTTTTTTGTTTGGTTTTGTTTTGTTTTAAATTTGATTCACTTTCAAGCTCACTGCAGTATTTCGCTACTGCAAAATAGTTTTCTCTTGTCCTTTTTATGGCACAAAGTTGTCGCTTTGCTGTGTACTGCAGGTAGATATGAAAAGCTTAAAACATAGATGTCTGGATTCAAAAGAGGGGTTCACATACTTCAGTTTCACCTGGCTGCAGTTTGAGTGTCTCAGATGAAAACTAATTTGCATAAAAATAGTTCCTCAGTGCTTAAGTGCCTGTTAATCCACAGGTACCTGGTTGGGTTGCCCGTAAAATTGCTTTAGTGTGTGTTCATTGTGCAATGCAATGCAGAACCCCAGATCTGTATGAAGTCACAGCACAAATCTTGCAGAAACACAGGTATGAGCCCAGAAGCAATCTGCCTGCATTAGCACTGCCCTGAAATGCATTTTTTTAAGGTTTCATCGGAGTAAAATTCAGCCTGTAGGGAATTTTGCACATGTATTTATAACAGCTGGTATTAATTTTCAGGAGGAAAATTTCTGGATTTTGTGTGGGATTCTTGTAAACCTGTAACACCTCTGTAGATGTGGGCATTATATCTATTAGCTCAATTCTGCTTTCAGGTTTCTCTGGAGATGAATGATCCACTAATGCAATAACATATAAAGTTGTATTGCAAGTAATGTTTTTTATATTGTAGGGATTCCCATTTCCTATTCCCCAAGCTCTGATTCATCTGCAAGCAAAATATATGGTAGCTATAAGCATCAGTTCATTGACAAATTTAAGAATATGCCTAATTTTAAACATTTTGAAATACAGGTTCTCTAAAATAGCTGCATTTATATTCTAGCTGCAGCCAATGCCATGAATTGTAAATGCTCTAAAACTAAGTCATTTACAAACTGTAATCCTTACATCAGCGGTTGCACTAAAATTTTTGTGTTTATATCAAACTCTAAAACACAACAGTAAAAGAAAGTTGGCAAAATCAAATGTGTGAACAAAAAAAGTCAAGCTTTAGATTCTTGGAATAAAGTTCTAAAACACTTAGGAAAGGTTTTTAAATTAATGTTGTTATTATGATGATAAAAATGTAACCATCATTTATCCTAACCTCGTTGAAATAAATAGTTCCTTCTTTAGATGCTACTTCTGCCACTGTAAGAAATTTTTAGGTGACTGACCAGATTTTTATTTGGTAGAAAATTTGCTGTCAGTAGAGCTCTGCTGACTTGGTTCTGAAGTTCTGTTTCCCTTCTGTTTGTATGCTTAGCTCCTGGTTACTGAGAGTGTCTACTATTTTGTAGCTCTCATCTCAGTCATAAAAAGGAAATATTCATCTGCTAGCAGTCCTACAGAGAACTTTATTTAATTCAGAAGTAAAAGTTATAAGTATACAGACTTGAAAAGTTCTTGTCCTGTGCTCTTATCAACCATTATGAGCGGCGAATTAATACACACATTTCAGAAATTGTTTCTAGTTCATGTCACAATTTTTTTTAATCAGATCTGAATACAACCAAGAAATACATTCCATAGAATCCTACATCTCTTTGAATATTTATAGACCTTTGAACTTTACACCAAATAGGATATGATCATAAAAAATTCATAGCATAATTTTCATTCCTACATTTTGCAGCTGAGACTTTCAAAGATGATGGCACTTTGTTCTAGAAGAGGGAAGTTAATATATGTCTAAAAGGCCATTAGATCATGAATGGAGGCAGTAATATATATATATTTACATGGGAGAGCTAGTAATATTTAAATATTCCTGTTGAGAACCATTCTGAACATGAGAAGTTTTCATGAATTCCTTTAGGATTGGTCAGCCTTGACAGTTTATTTGTAGCCAAACACTAGAATAGATCATGTTACCCGGACATCTGCTGAATAAACTGAGCCATCTGCTTGAAATCTGATGGCACAATATAGAACACAATGTTTATAATATCTACAATTTTGGCCCAACTAGTTTCTCATTTCTATGAAAATGGAATTAGAGCAAGTGTGTTCTCATTGCAAGCCAACTTTCCACCCTCCAGCAAGCTTAGCACTCCTGACAGAGGAAACAAAGTAGACCTGCCCCTACCTGCCCTACAGGTCCAGGATTTAAGCAGGTGATGGAGAAGAAACAGGCCTGGAGAAAATGGTCCTGCTCCCTCTCTGGCACAGTTCTGCATCTAGCCTAAGGTGTACTGGGTAGAACTTTGAGGGGAAAAAAAACCATTGAAGCTTATATGCAATATTATACTTGACTAGGTATTAGTTTTTCTCTTTATTCAGTAAATAGTCATGAAGGAAGAAAAAATAAATACTCCGCTACTAAGTCCACTATCAGGAAATCAGTCTATGTTAAACTGATTAAGGTAATTTCATGTTCGAATAGAATTTATATGATATTAGGCAAGGATGCATTTCAAGTTTCTGAAAATAACCATTGTGGTCTGGACCAGATAATGTTCATCAGTAAGGTGAAGGATGGGTTGTTAATGTATTTAACCTTTTTAAAACATTTTTTTCCTCTTTGAACCTACAATGATGTTAAGGGAAAAATGCATTTGTATCTCAAACTGATTTCCTACATTTTAATGTTATGCTAAATCTGTTTCACTTCAAAAGTAAATCTACTTTTTTTAATGCTTACAATAATGGGCTAAGATTGGAAAGCTCTAGGGGTGTTCACTGAGAATGATGTATCCAAATATTTTTGTAGTTGAGATATATTTTAAGCATCGTGGATGGACTGTTAAGTACACCTGCCCTTATTTCCTTAGACAGGCACCATCTTTGCTCACCGCTACCGTAAAAAGCCCTTTTCCTCTTCAACCTGTTGCCACAGTACCTTTTTGAAAATACAAAGGGGCTTGGATCCTTTTCTGTTTCTTTTTTCCAGGGTAGATTGTGTGTCTGCATGGGTGGTAGGCTATAAATTTTGCTCCTGCCTCTCTATTTTTCACAGTGTATGATAGATGGATCCCAGGCCCACTTTGTAGTAAAACATATCAATGTCTCCCTCGAGAACGATATTTAGGATGTGTTGCCATAGTGTAGATTACTCTTCCAGAGCCTTTCCAGCATATCCTGGTCTTACCTTCAAGGACAACACTCTGGGAAATGGTATGTCTCCAGACAGCTGTGGGATGATTCCTCCTGGGTGTGGAATTCCTCTCTGCAACCGCGAGGCAAATGACCCAACAGGTTCTTGGTATTTTCACATCTTTGATCATTGGTCTCAATCAATTCAGTGGGCAAAACTACCTAAGCAGAGAGAGACCTGTCTGTCAGCCTTTATCCATGACTTTTGGTTAGGGCAATGTGGACCATAGGGAAACTTCAGCCCATTGGCATGTTAACACTTTTTAAACACATGGAACATTTTTCAAAACTCTCCTTATTACAGTTTAACTTCTATTTAGTGTGTCTATTTGATTTTGAGCAGCAGGTTCAAGAGAGGTGCTCCCAAATAATCTAGGATGATTTAATAGACCTTTGATAGACCCAGATTTTAGACTATGCGATAAGATCATACATTCTTCTGCTATCAGCGTAGTTATTCATGGGGTTTTTTTTCATTAATTAAGATTTCTTTCCTTTAAAACAAATTATGTAATATCCTATCCTGATTCCTGGTATAATTATGAAGTAAGAATGAAGTTTTGCATCATCTCTAAGCTATAACCAAATGCCTGAGAACCAAGCTGCTCAGAATTAGGCATCTGTACTGCTACTGCAGTTACAGTTCTTGGCCTTCTAATCGTTACTTGACTTCAATAGCAGACATTCTGCACAAGTTTTCTAGGAGATTTATTGGCAGGGAGGGAACAAAACAGTAATGTTGAGTTATAATTAATTGAAACAGCAGACAAAAACCTGGTTTTTGTGATCTTAATTTCTTGATGAATAATAGGCAAGAAAAAATTCAGAAAAGCTCTTGAGCTGATAGGAACAAATTTTAAGCTCCACAGTATGAATTTCCTTGAAGTATATTCTAATAGTCACTGAAACCATAGATGGCTATCAATGATGCTTGAGAGTTCGGAAAGTTAAAAATTATGTCCAACAACAATTGATCCATAGTTGTGTGCTGTCTTTAGCAATTTATAGAGATTTTTCAACCTGAAACCTTTTAAAATCTTCTCTAGATACGAGGAATCTGTGATCCATTAAAAGGAAGAACTGAGAAAAACAAGTCTGCAGCAATAGACTTGTATTTTGTATGGAGCATCCAAAATAGTCTCAACAGTTCCTGGCATTGATGGCTGAACAAGCATAAGAGCAATTAGAACCATTTGGTTGATACATTTTAAATTCTGTCCTAAAGCATGCAACTCCTGTTTCCAAAGAAAGAGCAGTGAGTTAGGGGGAAAGATGAAAAAAAGGTAGAAACAGAAAATATTTACAACTTGGATAAACTGAAGTTGTGTTTAATAATTATTATTCCAGAGGGATGCAGAAGCAGATTGGACAGTATCTTTTGAACAGGTGTAGTTTAGCTTGTAATCAATTTAGTAAAGAAATTAGTTTGACACATTGAAAGATGTCTGTCAGTCTTTCTAGTTGATAAAGAATAAGCATGGATGAGAGTATAAAGTGTTAATGAAGGTGGTTTTTTTCTGTTTGTTATTAAGAGAAGTATCTACATGCCAAGCGCAGGCTGTTTTTTTGTGCCCATTTATATCTTTTTGGAAAGTTTTATCTTCTTTCCACTTGCAAACTATTGTACATGCCTAGGGCAATCTTTTTTTAACGTTCTATGATCCAGATGTCACAAACTTCACAGTTCCAAAATTCCATTTTTTCCCATCATTCCAGGGAGCCCTGGCTTTTAAATAAGTGTCAGTGTGGGTGAGGTTAAAGCAGGTCTAATGTGGAGCTCAGTCCTCAAGTGCTGGCCAACCAGCTAGCATTTAGGCTGACATTGATCAAAAGACACTACTGCTGGCTCTGTGAAGTCTGCCAAGATGAAAATGTTTCTTTCAATCTGGCTCTGACATTAAGGTGGTTCTCCACATTATTTTGTACTAGGGTTAAGCCAGATCTCTTTCATGTTACATTCGAGCCTGAGGAAACAGGCTCTCTAAAGCCATCAGAATAATAGGGTGGTTTTAAAATTTCCCCTGGGTTTAATAAAATGTGGTAGTTTGGGTGAAATTTTCCTGATAGGCCTTTCTGTTAATGCTTATCTGGATAATGCATCTTCCAAATGTTCTGACCAGAGTGTTTCTGATATTAAGAAGACTTTGTCCTGCAGCTCAACAGATGTTTTTTCTGCCCCTTTTTTATTATGAGTAGGGTTTAGAATTTAACAGTTAAGTTGAAGGGCATTTCATATACTCTAGGCACCTAGCTATGGTTATGTTGAAATCCCCAGGGGAATGGGAGGAGAATAGATTTTTAAAAGACAAGCTTGTTGAAATGAATGCAGTTGTTACTGCTGAATGCCAGCTGAGTTCTAATGGTACAACTGCTTCTTACCCTCTTGAATATACCTCATGAGCAACATGGGTGTTGAATCCCTGATGGTCAATGCAATATAGAACAAGTTATTATCAAAGAAGTAGTGTATCAAAGTGCTACAGATGTAGATGAAATGTGTATTTTCAATAGATTCTGCATCTTTGGGAAGCAGAGAGAAAAAATATTTTCCGGAGATGTAGTGAAGCATAATTTCATAGGTTTTTAGGTGGCAGCTTAAAGATCACAAACCTTTTAGGGCCTGGCCCTCTAGTCAAAGGCTAACTATTAAAGCAGACTTACTTCAGATTCTCTCCAATTTGGAATTTGGCTTGTTTCATCCAATTTCTAGTTCATCTGGGGACAGGCAAGAACAACTTTTTTTAAAAAATGTGGCCTATTATTTAAGCTCCAGCACAAAATGTTGGTTGGCAGAATTAAAACAGAAAAAAAGCAAGGTAAATGTTCTGATAATCATCTATGTTGTTCTAGTGAAAGATTTAGGTCAGTACCTCAGTGGAAAATTGTACAGGCTCTTTCATATTAATATTAATTTACTTACTTAAACTGCAGTGAAACATTTCTTCTAATAAATGTGGCCATTCTTTAATAAAGAAAAAGACATGCAAAATCAAACCCAAAGAAAATGTACAAATAAAATTGTGGCTTTTCCTTCCAATACCTTCTGGCAAAAAGTAT
Organism: Donacobius atricapilla; assembly: GCA_013397315.1. Lineage (NCBI taxonomy): Eukaryota > Metazoa > Chordata > Aves > Passeriformes > Mimidae > Donacobius > Donacobius atricapilla. Next base: position 1,191,604 of record WBMY01012014.1, read on the forward strand.
GTGACCCTTAATGGAGACACCTGACTTCATGCACCAATCATTAATTAGGTTTTATTTATTTATTCAGGAAGCTTTGGGAGTGGAGTGGCACATGGCTGGTCACAGAGCAGTACAGTGCAGCCTGGCTGTCCAGAGAGTAGGAAGCAAGCAGCCTCAGCTACTCCTTTCTTAGTGTACCATGCACAGCCCAGCGCTCTTCAGTCGTGTCCAGCACTTGGCCACCTCCCCAGCTCATCTACCTACGTACAAATGTCCAGTCCTTGCTACTCACAGCACGTGTATTTGGATCTTGGCCTGCCTCGAGTTTTCTGGCTTTGAGCTGGGTATCAGGTATGGGGTGATCTTCAAACCATGCTTGGTCCTGCTCTCTTGCATTTCTTGTTTTTGTTCCTCTGGCAAAAACTGAGGTTTCTAGGCCAATACAAGGTCCTGATGGCATTTTCATAACTTCCCATTTCTCACTTAGACTTGCTTGCGGTCAAGTAGGTGAAAGCCAAGAATCAGAATCAGTAGGTGTGTTGGATGTATCATATGATCATGTTCTGTTCTATTGGCTAGTTTAGAGATTTGGAAATACTTTCAGATACTGATTGCATTTCAGTGAAAAGCATGTCAAACAGACCTACCTTCTCTCTTCTTTGCACTTACATGAACTGTTACTCTTCCCATTTTCTGAGTATAAAATGAGCTTAACTATTCCAAGAGAAAGGGAAGATATCAGGAAAACATTGTAAAATTAATGTGTGTGGATGTATATACATTTATGTGCATGTACATAAGTTCCTTGTCTGCAGAGGTTAAATTAGAGGTTCCAACAAGTAGTGACGTTTCATTCAAAATAATTTTTTTTCAAGATATACCCAGGTATAGCTGAATTAAAGTCAAACAAATTGAAAAGCTCTCCAACTTCCATCTATTTCTACTTATTAGGAGATCAAAAGTTCACTTCCAAGCTGCCTGCTCTCTTAGCATCCACAGAGGACATTGCAGCCACCAGCATCCTTGCAATTCTCTTTAGTATCCTTCTGATTCATTCTCCACACCGGTTACTTGTGGATAAGGGTGTAATTAGAAGCTGTGGAGCAACACACTTTCTTCACTTTAGGCTACCTGTGGATGGAGACTGACAAAATATATCGGAACTATCCAATCTCAGGAGAGCTTCTGTGATTTTATGGACAAAGTCAGAATTATTTGTGGGTGTACACAGAGAAAATTTTTCACGTCCCCTGTAGTTTATAACTAAGCAAAGGACATTTTGTAACCATAAGGAGATATAGATATATATATATNACAAAAGCAGCAAGATATAGGATCATCAATCTGAAGTTACTTTTAAGTTTTGCTTTCCTCATAAATAGATTTTTAAAAAAGGAGATTCCAGCACTCATCATAACTGGAACATGTATTAAATATGAACTTTGGTTTTACGGTAGAAGTGTTGCTATTTCCCTGTGTTCTGTCAGTGACTCTCCCAAAGAGCTGGCTTACAGCTGCGTCTGTTCCCCCATCCCCTGTTGTCAAAATGATAACAAGAAATGCAGCTGAATGACCTGATTTCTTAGGACAAGCTGACCTGTTTCATTGTTCAATCTTTAGCCATAAGCTTCAAGTGCCAGTCCTCTGGGGATCTTTTTGGAAATATGTAGAAACCACATTCCATAAATGCAGTCAATGTAAGGAGAAGAAATATGGCTGAATTGCAGTGTTGTTAATTCAGTCCTAAAGGATAAAGGGATTCTGCTCCTTGTAGTGTTCTCTTCAGCATGGGAGGAGATTTTTGCAGGTATAAAAAAATTAAACTGGGACAGATCTGCTCATAGAGATTGCCTACTTATCTTTTTGGCTCTGTCAAACTTGTAACTAAAAAATAACAGAAAAACCAAAATAAAGCACTTTAATATGACATGACCTGGAACCTCAAAGTGAAGAAAATTCCATTTAGAAAAAAGTCAGTAAATTGGGTAAATATCATTGACTTCATGAAAAATAGTCAATGGACTTCCAAAACATTAATTTTATACAGGGAAATTTTGGATTTGAGATGTCCTTTATTCTAGGAAATTGAAAAGATACCAGAGAAATCATTAGGAAAGTTTAAATGCGTTCCTTTATTGAATATCCTCATTTTTTAATTACTCTTTCCATCCTTGAATAGTCTAGATTCTGCTGTTAATGTACTCCTTATCCTGTCATCTTTGATATGCCAATGGTGTCTGAAGCTGTTAGAGATGAACATGCATGAAAATATTTCCATCACGTCATGAAACATCTTTCTAGTCAGTCTCAACCCTGTTTGCTGTAACAGGAAATATTATATTGCTGTTAGCCTCTCAGGAGAATGGAACAGAAATATAACAGCAACAAAATTCAGTTAAAAATATGTAAGAAGATAATAATTCTTTTTTCAAAATCTTGGCCAATATTGAAAAGTCATAACACTGCTAATATGGCCCCTGGTTTTCATGCATCTAGGAAGCATTCAGGGGAGCTACTTTAAAAAAAAAAGTTAATGTAAGTTGATGAAAATACTTTGCTAAAGCTGTTTTTACACTGAAATGTGGCCTTCTACAAACAAATGCCCTTTAAGAGCCAAATATTACCATAAAACCTTGGTCCATGATTATGAATGGTTTTCTATGGTTTCCAAAAGAGAACACATTGATTAGTCTGTTCAGTAAGAACTTTGTGTGGCAGGGCTATGGGAGGGATAATTAACATTTAAACCCAAAAAATGATATTTGGTGTTTTTTCTCTTCAGATTCTTGTTAAATCCATTGCCTCACAGAGAATTCAGCCCACTCCCTCTAAGAGAGATCTCTGCTCTTATAATTTCAGATTACTGTGTAAATTAATTTAGGTTAGAGATAAGAACAATGACACTATTGGACTGTATAATCAAACTAAATTCTTGCCATATGTAATAAACACACATTCAAGTATTTTGTTTCACAATACATTCACAATAATCTACCAAGTTAAAGCAAATTCCTTTGAGCCAATCACCTTTATTTGCATCTATGCTGATGTTGGTATTCCCAGTCTATTTTGTGCACCTGGATTATGGGATGCAAAACCTTTCCTCACACGTACAGCCAGCTTAACTCATTTGGCAGACAAAAAGTCCTTTGATTTTTGGTCCTGAAAAATGTTATCACCTCACATTTAAAGCAGTGAAATACAAAATATCAGAAGCATATTGTTTAAATTCCTTTGATGGTATAATCGTATAATTCCTGGAGTCTCTTTGCTTCAGTCTCTCTCTTGGATCTGGGTCCAGGTGCTAACTCGTGCCTTTTGGACACTGTTATGCAGACAATACACGGACAGTTAACATTGCCTCCTTATTCAATAACACTACAAAACTGTGTTTGTATGGATCCAAACATCCTTAGCAGAGTGACTGCCTGAACTTGTAGAAGAGAAAAAGCTGAAAACAACATGGCACTGATTTTCAGTGTCTCTAAACAGAAATTTTAAAAAATAATGTAATTTTGTTCCACAGAAATCTGTGGCAACACTAGCAGGAGATCTGCCAAAAGTTTGTGGAGATCTCCTGCCAAAAGTCAATGTACTTAGCTGTCCTGTAGATGCACCGACTACCTGCTGGCAGTGCAGAAATCGTAGTGTAACATCACCAAATCAGAACTCTGCAGGTTGTGTTCTCCCATGTCCAGAGAATGATCAAGTATCACCTGCCACATTAAGAGGAGAATTAGTCCTTTAAAGAAGCCAATGCAGTCACTGGCTCCTTTCAAAGACCAACTCCCCTCTTACGTGCATGTTTTACATGTTTTGCAGTTGGCTGAGCAATGCAAAAGGCTGCACTGGATATAAATTCATAACTTGAAAAGTTGTACTCAGTCAATTAGGAAGTACCTTGTTAATTTTTTCTTTTTTATTGGTGAAAATTTAAGAAAGTGTAGGAAATGTGGGAGAACACACAACTTATTATCTGGTCAGCAGAGCCTAGGTCATTCCTGGCCTGGGTGGAAATAAAAAGTAGCTGATAGCACCCACTTAGCAGCTTTCAGCATCATTCCTACCTGCAAGTAGCACTACTTCCATTGCTCTAAGGCAATTTAAATATTTATATGATAATGATTTCTGTCCTCCATAGAAAACCAAGAAATAAGCTCAGGGTGAGTTACCAAAGTCTGGGAATGGAAAGGAGTGCAGAACATGTGGCAGTGGGGGAGAAGCAATGGGCAGAGACATGAAAGATTTTGGTGCAGCTCCTGAGCAACTCCTGAATTCTGCCAGCACAAAACCCCCAAGTTTCTGTCTTGACGCTCTGCCTTGTTAGAAATAGCTGAAAGTGTGTGGTAGATGTGTATGAAAAACAGAAGTAATTTTTGCAATAGAGCAGATGGCTAATGCCTTTCTCAGTCAGTTCTCAATTTGTTGTGCAACATTTTAGTATTAATAAGTATTTTGGAGAAGAGGTGAAGTACAGATCCTGTCCCTGTAAGTTTCCATGGTGGTTTTTGCAAAATTAAGCATGTTAGCTCAAGTGGAAAAGCTTTACTAAATATGAATGAAACAAAAATAATATGTAATCAGAAAAGCAGCTATGCTACTTTCAGTGTGACTGTTTCATAGTCTGTGTGTAAATACCAAATTTTACTGTCTCTCAGAGTTAGGATGATATTATTCACAGCATCTAGGGGCTTTTTTCCCCCCAGAGCAGGCTGTAAATATGAAAGTCTTTAATCTTCTATATAGCTAAATCCCTTGATTTTTAATGTTTTATTTGGTTTTTTTCGTGATGCTTCTGTTACTTTTAAGGGAATCCTGGATATACCCATGCATTCCCTAGGTGTTAACCCAGTTTTTGTTAAATACTATTGTACTACTACATTGAGCAAGTGACTGAGTTTCCTGATTAGGAGTTATGTCAATCAATTTGAAATGTGCATTACAAATTAGTAAATGAATGCAAATTCATTCACTGTCAGATGATGTTTCTTGTCAGATTAACTTGCGCACCTCCCCAGTTGCAGTGGTTCATGAGAGTTGCACCCAAGGCTTTAGTCCTTGGGTTTGTTATTAATGCTTCTTATGGTTCTGTAACGTGTAAGATATCAGTCCCTTGATACCTGAGTCCCATTCCTTGGTACATAATGAAGAAAATTTTATATTCAGTATTTTCAAGAAAATAATGGTTTAAGCATTACGCTGCCTTCTACTTGTTTAAGAGCATTACTTGATCACAAAAAGATCCCACTCCAATCCCACTGGACATGTAAGCATACACTCAGCTGCCCACTTCCCAAGGAGAGAGTCCTGACCCAGACTGAAGGTCACAAACACTTCATCCCTTTAGGCTTCTACGGAAAACTGTCAGCACTCACCAAATTTTAATGAAGTTTTATGAAATTCCTAATGATACCACAACCACAATAATAATAATGACTGTATAACACTATTTTCCAAATCAATCCAGTATATATTATTTTGTCTCTTTCTATATGCTTCTTTAATTTGCTTCTGAGTGAGGTTTTATCTTTCCCTTTATCGCTTACCTAGACAAATATTTTGTGTAAGCAGTAAATTTGTTATCTATTTTATTATATTTCTAATATATACTGATAATATAATGGATCCTCTCTGCATTGCCTTCTATCCAGTGCACCAATTAGATATTACAACCTTTAAGCAGATATGAGTACACAGGTCATTCAATATTAATCATCTGCATTTTTAAAGGCAACTTCTGACATTTGAAAGCAGCACACTGCTTTAAGGCATAAAATTACTCTTGTCTATATACCTGCTTGACCTCAGCATATCATGTGATTTCATTTTCTCTTGTGTAGCTGTCTATGAACTTAGTAATTACTTTATTACAGTATTACTCTATGAGACACTGTAGTGTTTAAGTCTTCCTGTCGCTTTTGTGTGCTGAGGTGGGAGTGAGTCTGAGGGTGATGATGAAACAGCATTAACCGAGATGGTAAAATATTGGATCTTGTGGGGATCATCAGATATTCAGGCTCCCTATTTCTACCTGGATTTTGACATTTATTTTTTACCTGATATTTTTACCTGGATTTTACTGAGCCTGGGTTTTTTTAAAGAACATTTGTGGAATCCACAAACTCTGATTTAAATTCATCTTTCCCCAAAATTTAAGCCTGACATCTTGGTTCAGGACTGTTGCTCTTGGAAAGTTAAATCTTACTTTGGGCTTAAAGGCTGATTCTGATATTTGGAAATACAGAGTCAGTAATAACTTGATAGAGTGGGAAATAGTCTTACTAGCAGTGTCTTTCCTAGCAAACCACACTCCAGTGATCTAACGTTAGGCCAGCTGTTCATTTCACAAGCAGAGCATGCAATAGTAGCTTGATACCTGACTAAGGGGGAGCTACAGCACTGCACATGAACATTTGAATGTGGTACCCGCAGTGAGCAGATATTAATGCTGTTTCAAGGAGTGTCAGTGAAGAGTCTTTGATATTGTGATTGGGATACTTGCTATTACATCCATAGTGACAGCTCCAATTGACAGGATTAAAAAAGCAAAATTAAAAAAGGAATTATTTCATGCCCTCAAGTACAGATAAGAATGGTTACATCTCTGCTACGTGTCTTGGCTTGACAGTGGATTTTTTTTCTTCTGGCTTTTCATACCCTGCACAATTCTAAAATTCTCTGTGTCATTTCACTTAATCTCCTCTATTATATTCTCTGCCTTCCTGCCACGTCTTTTTATTCTCCTTACACTACCTCTCAAAACCTCCATTGTTTCTAAATATCTCTTTTGTAACTTCTATGTATTTTATAGTTTAGAATTATTTTTGTCCTCATGAATTCTCTCTGTTGTAGCATTTCTAATTCTTGTCCTACACCTTAGGGTGTTCATCTATCAGATTATAGTGAGAGTTGCTGACAGCTTTTGGCCTTGCCATCACTTTGGTTCCTGCCACTCACCTCAAGACTTTTGTGGTGCTTCTTTTGGCCAGAAAATAACTCCAGTAGAAGACATTAGAGCATGTTGACCTTTTTGATCTTGGATCTGCTTCAGGTACAAGTAGGTATCAAGATCCCCACGAAGGTAATTTTTAAATTGATGATTGTAAAACATCTGATTAAGATTCGGTTATGATATTAAGAGCCCTGAGACACTGAAATTCCTCTTATGAAAGGAGATTTTGTCCTTCCAGTGCCTTGGACTCACAGCCTCAGTCCCCACAGATGTCCAATTTGGATCATCTTTGCCATGAAGAAGTGCTAGAGGGAGTTGTAAGGGCGTTTTTTGTGAAGAGATCTGACTCTCTGTACCTGACCTGCCCCCTTGGCACCAAATGGCCTGATTTTTTTCTATCTGGTCATGCATCAGTCTGTAGAAAAAGCCTGCAGGATGCATCCAAGGGGATGGCCTTACAGGTAGCTGGCTTTTTGAATTATATTCTGTGGGCTAAGTAGTTTTATGGTGCTGGTATTTGATTTAATTTAATTGCAGTTATTGAGTAATTAATTTTACTGGAGGGATTAGTGGATCCCTTAAGAGACATTTATTATTTTATATCACAATAGACTGTTTTACATTTCTTAGTATTCCTATTTGTATAGAAACAAATAATTTATAATTATTAGATAATAATAAATTAATAAAAAATAAAGATAGTTAATAATTTTTAGATTCCTGTTGGTTTATAGTGTAAAGATTAAGATAAACTTGAAAAATCTGTGCATGACTTCATAACTGGTAATATCCAATTACCTTTGTGACTCAGTGTTTGGCTGAATTTTTGTAAAATTTGCAGATTGGTGTTGTAAGCAGCAATAATATTTTTCAGATTAGCCAAAACTTAACCATTAAGTAAACAGTAAGGTATACCTTTTAAAATAATAATCTGTCCTGTATTTTTGGCATGCAAGCATCAGGTTAAAATGAGTGACATGATAAAAAATTATGGGATTAGATACAGCTAGGAAACATAACATAAGTTTTTGAATATTCATCAAACAATGAAAATCTAGTATAGAGAGAATTCCATTTTTTTACTATTTTTTTCTTGATTAAGGTGGAAATTCTTTCAGACTACACTATAAAACAAAGATGGTTTCTACCCAATCTGTAGATGGAGTAACAAGGAAGGGGTTCAGTGCACAGTGACATTTCACCTTGCCATAATTGCTTGCAATTGCAGTTGGAAGTTTGACCAACAGGTCAGGTCCTATAATATCCTACTTCCTTATTCATGAATAAAGCAAAAGGTAAAATATGTAAAACAACGACAGCTTTTGCATGTGTGACCTATTAAACTAGTCACACAAGTGAGATATTAAACTAGTCACAAAATAATTACCCCTTGATGTAATAGAATATATAATGTCCTGCTTAAAGCTTGGCTCATCTTCTGACCAAATATGGTTTCATGTGGAAAAAAATGAGAAAATGTGAGTTGAGTTCAAATTTTCATTCCAAAAAGTTGGAGAAATCTTCTAAAGTGTTTCGAAATTTTGGAATACTTGAAACCATGCTTAAATATCTTGAAATTAATGAAATACTCATTTCAGCAGATCCAAGGTTAATCTTGATCAAACATAACGTATTATTTGGGAAAAAATATCAAAATATTTGAATGGAATTTTGGGTTTGATGGAACTAAATCTTATGCCCAAACATATTAACTAGTATTTAAAAAATACTCTTTTATGGTATGTATTATAAATATAAGTTTGTTTTTAAAACATTTAGTGAGGCAAGAAATTCTATGTAATAAATTTTAAATATCGCCAGTAAGTTCAGCCATTTGCTAATGGCCAGGGAAGATAGTCATTGGACTGTCACCATACACAGGATATCAACTTTCTTTCTCATCTTTCTTCCAGTGTCCACATCACTATAAAAGCTAAGCAATTTGAGACAAGAGGATAACATATTTACTGACTCCCCAGAAACTGTGGCATTATACAGTTCCCGTATTGTATTGCGTGAGTCCCAGTCCCCAGCAAGCATGTGACACCTTGGTGAATTTAGGAGGGTGCCAGTGTGCGAGGAGGTCTCCTAGCACAGTGCTGTGCAAAGCAGCTACCAAGGACTGATGATGTGTCCTTGCATCATCTCCGTGCCTGTCCACATGCAATCCACACGGAATCTCTCTACCTCTCTCTAGCCTTGGGAGGAGTACTAGGGTGCAATTGAGAGCTCCAGCTGCGCTTTGCCATCTAATTGCAGTCTTCTGCTCAAATACATTTCTGCATTAGTGTGAAGGAATTTACACCATTTCAACTTTCCTGCAATTGTAGGGTGATTTTTAGTGCTCAGGGCTTTTGTTCCAGCATCTTATGGCAATTCAGATTTAGGAGGAAATGTGGAACAGTAGAGCTGTTGCCAGGAACCTTTGTGAGCTGAACTAACCACGTGCATACCTTGTGACTGAATGAAATTAGCTGGATTACAATAGAGAGAATGGGCTGCAAAGATCTTGAGGAAGGGGTCTGTGAGGAAACATGATATTTTATTTACAGAAGATTTATTATGATATATTGGTCTCCACTAGGTTTCAACTTATTTTAAGTTGAAATTTTTCTAAATGCAATTTGAATAGATTTTCTTCTTTATATATTTTTATTTTATTGAATTATTTTTTTCAGTGCTTGATTTTGTTTGGGGTGGGTTTTGGAGAGATCTTTTTAGATACTGTATTCTTTATGTTAGCCTCACTTGGGGAAAATGTTTCCACATCGCAGACCTGCTCATTTGCAAGCATTAGCTCTGCTGCATGTCTGTGTTTTACTTTATGCATTATTAAAGATTTCAGTTCAAGAGCCTATGTAATTGGCTTATTTATGCCAAGTCTTCTCAGATTTCTTTAGTTTTATTTATACTTGTTTCTTGTTCCCAAGCATACCTATTCTCTTCTACATAAATATTCTCTAGTTTGGAAGTAAAAAAATACCACTTCTGGGTACAGCAATGAATTAAGTCTATGGGAATTTAGTTTATACATTAATATGTTAGAAAGATTTTAATCCCCTTTTATTATTTCCCTGTGGCATCCAGCTTACTCTGTGTGGCTTAAATGCTGGGAATACCTTTGGAAAGATGGACCAAATAAACCTGCTTGTCCCCTACTGCTGTGTGTGTATGACCAGGACTACATCTGCAAATAGATAGGTGCAAGCACAAACACCAGCCTTGGCATGACAGAAGAGCTAGAATGCTGCTCCAATAGCAATTATCATGGAATGGTTTGGGTCACAAGGAACCTTCACTGCCATCTATTTCAAACTCTCCTGCTATGGGCAAGGTCATCTTCCAGCCTGCACGTGAACACTTCCAGCCAGGGATGGGGCATCTGGAACTTCTCTAGGCAACCTGTTCCAATGCCTTGCCACCCTCATGATGAAGATTTTCTTCCCAGTTTCTAATCTAAATATGTCCTCTGCCTGTTTAGAGACATTCCCCCTTGTCCTGGCACTACATAGCCTTGTCAAAAGTTTTTTTCAGCCTTCCTGTAGGCCCCCTTTAGTACTAGAAGGCTGCTATAAGATCTTCCTGGAGCCTTCTCTTTCCAGATCTGAGTAGTCTAAACTCTCCCAGTCTGTCTTCATAGGATAGATGCTGCAACCTTCTGATCATCTTTGTGACCTCCTCTGGACTCACTCCAACAGGTCTGTGTGCTTCTTATGTTGGGAACCCCAGAGCTGGTGCAGTGCTCCAGGTAGGATCTCATGAGAGTGGAGTAGAGGACAGGAACCCCCTCCCTCGCCCTGCTGGCCACACAGTTTTTGATGCAGCCCAGGATATGACTGGTTTTCTGGTCTGCAAGTGAAGTCTGCCAGGTCAAATCCAGCCTCTCATCCAGCAGTACTCCAAGTCCTCCTCAGCAGGGCTTCTCCTGCTGCCCAGCCTGTGCTCAGAGCTCCTCCAACCCAGGTGCAGGATCTTGCAATTGTGCTCATTGAACTCCATGATGTTTGCATGGGCCCGTTTCTTCAGCCAGGGTCCCTCTGGAAGGTATTCCATCCCCCTGGTGTGCCAACAGCACCACCCAGCCTGGTGTTCTACTCAAGCATCCTTGCTCTAAGTGTGACCATCCAGCCAATTCCTTATCTCTTGAGTAGTCCATCCACCTTCTCCATTGTAGAGACAAGGATGTAATGTAGCGTACTGTCAAATACCTTCCACAAATCCAGGTACCTATCAGTCACTCTTCTATCATCCACCACGACTGTAACCCAGTCACAAAAGTAAAAAAAAAATTGTCAGGCACAATTTGCTCTTAGTGAAGCCATGCTGCCTTTTATCAATGACCTCCTTACTTAACATGTGCCTTAGCACAGTTTCCAGGTGGAAACTATGACATGCACCTTGATTTTTCCAGGCACTGAAGTGAGACTGACTGGTCTGTAGTTCCTTGGGTCTTAGTTATTTGCCTTTTTACATATGGAGAGTTATGTTTCTCCTTTTCCAGTCAGTAGGAAATATTAACACTAATGTTTGTGTGGGAAATTATTTCCAGTTGCACTTGCTTTCCAAATTGCAAGTGCATTCAAAGAATTACATTCAAATGACCAAGTGGTGGTGAAGTAAAGCTTGAAATCTGCCTATACATTTTTTTTTGGTCAGAACACAAAATAGATCAAAAAGCTTGCAAATTCAAAAAACTCAAACTGTCCTATACTTTAAAAGGGGTCACTTAACACCAAAAAAATCTTGAAATGGGCATGTGAGACAGAATACAGGGTTTATAGACTAATCTCGTCAAGACTGTGTATATGTTCTTTACTTCCTGGCTTGGTTTCAATCACCTGAAGCTACATCCATGTTAGCTGGTACTGTAGGGCAGTAGCAGTGTTTTTGTAAAGTGAAGTATTTGATGGTAAGAGAGTGACATCCACCCACATACCATTCAAGATTGAATGCCCATTAGATTAGATGTGCCCAGAGCACACAAGGTTTGCTCCTGTAACACTATTTTCACTTTAATTTCACAAAAAACAAATCTAGATTTCTTGCTCCAGAAGAGTTTCATGATGTGAATCAAGGCATAGTATGAAATAGTGAAAAATTGAGAAATTTGCTTTTTAAAAGTGCTCTTGTGAGCCATTAAAATGCCTCTGTAGATACACCATGGTGGCTTTCTGAAAGGCAATATCCATTCCAGTTACCCCTAGGAACTGCTGTCCTCTGATGCATCTCTGTCTGCTCCTTGAGACTTTCAGCAAGCTCTCTGCTTCCTACATGTGAGCATCAGGATCCCTGTGCTCTGTAATCATCCTGTTCTTTTTTCTGTGCCACCTCTCAAAGGCTGTTCTGACTTTCCAAGCTTGAGCACACTGCTCTTTCCAGGAAAAGAGCAGTCGTCCTCTTCAGTGTTTCATCTGAACCAATTACTCTTTTTAAAGTACATATACAGTTTGAGAATAAGCAAATGAAGCAAGTGTTGTCTGTGATAATCTTACAGTACGAAATCTTATCTGAAGTCTCAGGCTATTTACCTGTATGGGTGTGACTTGCAGCTATGTTATAAATAGCATTAGCAGCAGCATTACCACAGCAGAGGTAGGAGGGCCAGTGTAATTTTCTGAATTCCAGATCTGTGATGTTGGACCACAAATCTTAATGATTTATCTACAAAGATTTTTCGAATGTTTATCTCTTTTTTTCCAGTTGATAAATCGTCTGTCAACTGGATATGTTTCAACAAATTTGTTGATTGCAATTACTCAGCAAATGTTTGTTGTTAAGATATTTCAGGCAGTGAACTGCTGACAGCATGTTTTCTGTCAGTGGTCCTTTGAGTGCTTGCTATTCATTGTTTATATTTGCAATTTGAATTGTATTGACTGCACACACAATCCCCTGATTGAATACAGTTGTTCATAAGAGCAGGTTTCCACATTGGCTCTTTCAAATTTCGTCTTTTGTGAAAATATTAACTTCATTCACAGCTGTCATTCTCTTTAAACTGAAGCAACTTGGCTGAAGTTCGCACAGAAGTGAATTCTAAACCAAACATATTTAACTACAGCTTAGTCCCTATAGGCAAAGGTTTTGTTTGCTCATCTCTTCTTTTCAGTGATATGAACAAGCAATTCCTATGAAATTTGTGTTGTGTCTTTCTTTGAAGAGGTTAATATGTCATATCACATTTTTCTTAACCAAAGAAATGATGAAATGTAGAGCTTAATAATGGCCTGTTCTGATTTGGAGTCTCTATTTTTGTTCAGATTAAGACTTTCTACTTGTCTAAAGTGGGAATATGGAAATCATACACTAAATGCTACAGTCAGAACAGGTAGAGTGTACATGCTAGATGACTATTTAAATACTTGCTGTATGAATGTGCGTATTTTCTACCAAATGTATAGAGGCTTTTTTTTTTTACCAGTCCTTTGGGTAATGAGTTCACAAACAGATTAAATTCATTGAACTAAGCTACTTTCTGGAAAATAAAAATTTTATTTTAAAGAAAGAAGCACTGATTACTGTTGCAGCATAAGTAAGAATAATTCTTCTCGAATTTACTTAAAACAGTTCAATTTTGGGAACACTGGGCATTCAAATATGAAGAATCCTGTGTACCAAAATTTGTGCAAATTTTTTGGAATGTCTTTATAAGAATGTTACCATTAAGTGGGTATTTTAAAATTTGATTTTACTATTTAAGCTGTAATGTTTGAATAGTCAAGTCACATTCTTGATGTCCCTCCTTGCAAAGAGACATAGAAATGTGCTCAGATTTCAGAATATAATGAGGTTCCCATGTAACTGCTTAATATCAGATGTTGGGAATTGATGGAGCTGAAAACCCTGTGTACCACTTGTGAGGTCCACTTCAAACATACCTTGGAAAGAGTAGGCTCAGAACTTTCTATAGAAAAAGTTTCACAGCCACCTCTTTTCATGCTTTTATCAGGGTTTCAACTGATATCTAAAAGCATTCTGTGTTCCTTCTGGTTTCTTCTTTCCTCACTGGAGAAATCCATAATTCCTTCTCTCCCATAAATAATAATAAAGTGGAAATACAATATTTCCCACTTCCTCAGTTTTCCAGAGGTATTTTCCTTTATTTTGCTCACAAGTCATCAAGAGTTAACATTCTTCACACAAAACAGTGAACCCTAAAAAGCTCTAAGCTAAATAGAAGATAATAGGAATTTGGACATAGATCTAGGGTCTGTCTTAAGAAAAAAGATGTTAGTTGGTTTGGGCTTTTTCTTTTTTTTAAAGCAAAGGTAATTTTTCGATTAACTTACGTTAATTTTTATTTAAATATCATGTGTATGATTCTGCATATTTTCAGTAAATAACCTTATCAACTAATTTATAAGAGAGCTGTAATCCTAAATTAACAAACATGTTTACTAAATTTCTCAGCTTTTTGGCTAGCAGATAAATGTGTTAGGTAAAGAAAATGCAGTATTGAGTGATGTCCTATATCTGTAGAGGATATTAGAAATCGATAGCGAAACAGACTGCAAATTAACTAATGTGGTTAAGCACAGCTGAAGATGCCATTTTAAAAGTTGATTAGAAATAAATATGCCAATTGCCATGGATCCTATGTCTTTTATAAAAGGTGGTGGTTCAGTTTGTCTGTGAGAACGAGCCTGGCTCCAGAGCTGTGAGAGTGTGTTGTGTGTGGCTTGCCAAGAGGGACAAAAGGGTGGACCACTAGTGACACACAAGCTGGAGTGAGGTGCTGCAATAAGATACTGCATGCAAACTCAGAGAAACACTTAAAAGTGGCTAAGAGAATCAAGTTCCCCACTATTCACATCACCTGGGCTAAAGATGAATAAAGAAACACTACTAAGATGTAAAGTGGATGATCAGATAGGATTACTTGATTCTGCTAAGAGTAAACTACTTAAACTACTAACCCAAGGTGATTGGCCAACAAAGAAAATGAGGTGACCATTGTGGACTATCCAACAGAGTTTTGTTTGAAGTACATAATTATCATAAGCTCCCAGCAACATTTGCAATACAGGAGCAACTTCTATTTGACACAGAAAATGCTTCCTAATTAGCAAGAATTTGGCATGCAAGTAATAGGTCATGAGGAAAGCTGGGTTAGGTTGTGGAGTTCTTGGTCTGTTTGTTGAGGGTTTTTTCTTTAATGGCTCTATTGTCTAAAATTTGCAACCACAACAATCTTGCTTTTGCCAGGAATCCTTCTGCAGTCAGTAGAATTACTTATGATTAAAAAAAAAATATTCAGAGTAGGAGGAATAATTAGTCTTATCCACCAGGTACAGCTAATAGTAAAATAAACACTTTCTCTGACAGTGGTTTCAGATAACCAGATGTTTATTTTTGTTAGGATCACCATCTTCCTTAAAGAACTGAACACTTCTTTTTCTTTGGCCTCACTGCCAGAAGTTTACTTTCAGGGAGTGCATGCCCTCCTTCATTCTTTCCTGCTGGAAGAATGGGAGTATCAGTTTAAACCCTACTTTGATTTACAAATGTGAAATAGGCAAGAGAAGAGATTCTCGCTCTTTGCAGCTCCTGTTTACATCTGTGTCAATGAACCAGAGAGATAAAATGTCAATATGCCCTTAAGGAAATTTGTCCTGATTTCCACTGCATAATGATTAATTTAATTCTCTGCATGAGTCTAAACACACTGGGGTTAAATGAAATGACCAATCCTGGAATTGTGCTGAGACACCAATATTATCATGGTAATACCAATTTTGCCCTCTTTTTCTAGTTTGCCTAGATGTTTTCTAGAACTTTGAAACACTGAAGAACTTTGTCTCTCCCTTTTAAGAAAAGTGTCCTAACTACATTGAACTTAATATTTTTAAGGTTCTGAAGTGAGCAACCCTTTACTTGCACCTTGCTTGCTCAGACTGAGGTCTTGATGAGAATCAGCATCATCAATATGGAGGGTTCATCTCACAGTCTTACATTTCAGACATAATCCAGTACTAATATGGGTATCTCTGTCTGAATTTCCATGGGTCATGCATTTATTTTTGTACCTATATCCTGTCCATGTCATAAAATACCTATTTTGAGTCAATCCCTTAAACTGAAATGAACTGATGTACTCTGCTGCAATAGGACCATTTCCCACTTGCATTTTGACTACGTATTTCTCCGGAGTAAAAGCAAGAAGTAAAAGGAAAGAATGCTATTTATACTTTATAAAATATCTCGAATTTTCAAATTTTTATTTAGTTATTCTACCTCACTATATTTCCTATACTTAAAAAACCTGAACCTTTACAGTCTATGAGTAGCAGTAAAACCTTTGAGAAATGTTTCTAATAAAAGAACAGTAGCCTGTGAAATGTGCTGCTGTAGTGTGCAGTAAGTATCCTGGTTCACCTTGAACACTTCTTTTATTGAAAACTTTGGGGCAAGGATGTCTGATTGTGTGTAAAAGCTTCTCATGTGTGGTATGGAGACCTTGTGTGCTCTTTCCTTCCTGCCCTTTTCCTCCTCCTCTTTTTATTCAAGGATGCAGCTGCCAGACACAGAGCCATGCTCTGGTACAGCCTTCCCGGGAGGCCTTGTGAAATCAAGTTGCTCGCTGAGTGCCAGCATGCCTTTTGTTCCTTCGAAGGCAGAGCTAGGAGCCTGCTTCCTCTGCCAAGAATGCACACAGGCTACATTGAAAAAAAAAAAAAAAAATCCCTCAATTTTATTCACTGCACTGTTTCATCTTTTTAAGTAGCTGGCATCTGCAGCTGGTTGTGGCAGGGAAAACCTACAAACATCGCACTTGATGTTAATAAATGTGTTTGCCATTAAGTGGCTGTTGTAATGCTTTGCTTGTTTGCCTTTCTGTGTGCACTTTCATCCTTCACTGTACCACCACTGCTGCCTTGTAATTTGTCTCAGACATTTACATTGCTGGTTGCAGGTATACAAACCCCTTAGATCAAGTAACTGCTCAGACACTTGATAAAAGGATCCGTTTAGCGTCTTTCCTATTCTGTCTGCCAAATCCAAGCATAGCCTTGATGCATGGAATACAAACTGCCTTATAGTCACAGACCACATTTCACTTCTCCTTGACTCCTGACTGAATGGTACAAACCCTTAAGGAGTTCATGTGAGATCTTTAGTGCAGCCACTGATTTTAGCAGTGTCTAACAATGTCTCCTGTGACAGCTTTCTATCTCTCCAGAACAGCTGGAGCAGCTATTCCTAGAATCCTCTGAGTGAAGTCCATATTTCAAATAACTGAAAGAGGATCATATAACAGCACTCTCGGTGGGATGGCAGCCATTATCTCCTCTGGAGCATGCCTGTTGTAGAGAGAGCAGGCATCTCAAAACAACACATCTGCAGTTCTGCCAGCTGTTGGGGAGATGTTCGCACGCACAGGGAAGGAACAGCTCTCCTTCCCTCTCAAAACTACCCTCTCTTCTTTCTCCTCTGTGCAAAATCTGACAACTTGATAAAAGCAGGCCTGTCTTAGAGGCTGACTAATGAAAGTGCTTGCAACAATTTGGAGCCAATCTGTCCATGAAGAGCACACAGGCGGGTTTCTGACGGTACGCTTTGCAACAAAGCATACAAATCTCAGGGATTTTAACTCTCAGGCACTTTAGCAGGACTTAGGCATATATTTGATAACATAAGAGCTATACTGAGCTGGGATGACTTGAGTGTGCAGCAGCCTGAATACAATGATATGAACAAGACAAGGGGGGAGGAAATGAGAGGTGAGTCCTGCTCTCTTCCCATTACATCTGGGCACAGGTTGTTTACTATGAACAAAAGGTGAGATGGGAAGCTGTGGGTCCTGTAAAACTAATGTTTCACCCTGCATGTAGTTGAAAGGTATCATAGCAAGCAAGCAAAAGTGGAAGCTAATGTTCTTTCTCATAAAAATGTCCTGCTTTTAGTTAACAAGACATAAGACAGTAAGTTACAGCAATTCCTTTGGCTGTCATCAGTAATGGTATGCTCAGTGTTTTTGAACTGTACTACACTACTACACAGCAGCAAGATTACAAGAAAAAATAGCAATTTGATGGCTGCAAAGCAACATAACCAGGGTAACTGAAATTAAATTCTCTACACTGAACAGTTTCCTGCATTCCAGCCTGTGAACTGTCTTAATTTCTCCAGTGTTACGATAACCTCACTAACATGTGCTTTCTGGGCTGAAAGAAGATGTGCTGTTTGCAAAAGAAGAAGCAGATTTGCATTGCCCCCGTGTGCATTCTACTATGGCAGTCTTTTTTCAGTTGAAGTCTTTTTTGTCAGGCTGGTCTCCAAGACAGGAAACAGAGACTTTCTGTGCCTTTCAATTCTGCAACAGAAAAGAAGCTTTTCATAGTGGAGCACATTTAAATTATATGCTAAAGAATGAATGAGTAGCTAAAACATTTCCTCAAGAATTAAAAAAATTAACTTAATGACTTATAGATTGTAGACATATAAAAATCAAGAAATCAAATTTCTCAGACCCATTCAAAACAGAAGTTTAAAAGGAGAAAATAAGGCAGAGGCCACATTGTACTGTCAGGGTCTGGGGACAGATCTACAACCCTAGGGGAAATCAGGAAGCAAGGTAAGAAAATCCACAGCAAAATTCTGTGGGTCCAGACTTGCCTTATATCTAGTCTCTTAGAAAGCTAAAGACTGATTCCTCAAAGCTGCTTTTCTCCCTGGCACCAGAGAACAAATCAACAGCAAAGGCCCTTTATGACAGCTGCAGGAATGGCTCAGAGAGACCTGTTTGTCTCTCCCCCCTTTTAGGACTCCTTATAAAGAAATCCCATGCTTTCTGGGATAAGATAGAGGGCACAGCTATCTCTAGGCTGTGACGGTGTGGAAGGGACAAGGGGAGCTGACATTTAGGGGTGGATAATGGCTGCAAAAGACCAGCATCCCCAGGAGAAAGGGATTGTTACTTTCTCTTGCTTTGACTTCTCATCGAGGCCAGCTGAAGCTGAGCTCTGGGTTGTTGTTATTTTCATTTGCACTGCTGTGTTCTTCTAGATGTTACAGGCAGTTCAGCTTTACTGTCTGTTGCCTCTTGTGTCTTGACGGCATGGCATCAGGATTTGCTTTTCTTTGGGCTTGTTTGAAGAGCTGTAGACTGCAGCTAAATAACTAGAGCTGTTCTTGCATATTCTGAGAGAAGGAAAAGAAGAATTTTGGGCAGTGTCCTTTGGTGTTCTCTGAAATTTGCCATTGGAGATTTTCTGACTGAGAATTTCACTGTTCTAATTCAGTATTTCAGGACATGTGAGTGGTAGACAGGATATGTTTTGTAAGGTGTAATTATCTCTTTTTAGCAGTGAGCTCCTCAATGCTGCTTTGATTGTGATACCTCCACATCGCCTGATTAAATCAAAGCCAGGTTAGAGCATTAGGATTAAGGACCTAAATTAATTGTAATTACATCAGAGCCAGCCAAATTAGCGAGTCATCAGTAATATAAGCAATGCTAAATGGCATCTAATTCTGTATAATAATTAATTGGGTTCTTCCACTAAATAAGACCCGACACATTGGTCCTTTATCAATCCACTAAAGGCTGGTTAGCCTTGGGCACTTTTGACATGAAACAATTACAAAGGTTCTAAGAAACCAACATGTTTGTCCCCGTTTTCATTTTAAGCTCTGACACTCTGCATTTACATGCTTCTCCTAGTTTATTAATTAGGTCCTTACACTCTTGGATTACTCTTATTTGCTGTGCCTGTCATCCTGGACAGCTCATTGCTAAAATTGTACTGCCCATAGAGCTTGGAAAGAAAGAATTTAACAAGCTGTAAGGGGCAACCAGAAAATGTCCAGTGGTGGTCACTTGACCAGAATGAGCATTCGGACTGTTGGTTTTTGATGTAATATCAAAACTGGGTAAAGAAAGATGAAAAGGAGACTTTTTCTAAGCAGGTAACCACAAAAAAATTACTTAGAGGGACATCCAGATACAGTCCAAGGAACTCAAAAATAGTCTGGATAACAAACAATCTCACCCTCTTCTCCTCCTCTTGACAGGGAGTTATGTGAAAATTGGAATAAAACCTAACGGGAAAGTGGTGGGATCACTAATATGTAGTCTTCTGAAACCAGTCTAGAGAATAAACAATAGCAGACATCCTGTAGAGTACAGTCTTAAATTTGCAGGTAGCGGGGCTAGCAGATCAATAGGTCTTTTTCATTTCTAACAGCAGCAGCTCTGTTCCACATGTATTCTAGAGATGCTGCTGTTGGCTTCTTGTTACTGAAAGTGATTTGTTTCTTGTTTGTGACAGAGGAAACACACTACTTTTCTCTCAGAACTG
Source organism: Donacobius atricapilla (assembly GCA_013397315.1). Lineage (NCBI taxonomy): Eukaryota > Metazoa > Chordata > Aves > Passeriformes > Mimidae > Donacobius > Donacobius atricapilla. The sequence goes on from WBMY01012014.1 coordinate 1,211,836, forward strand.
TATGGTTGCCTTCCTGCTGCTCAAAATGCTTTCCAATTACAGATCCTGTACAAAGAAAAACATATTAGCTGTTCTGAGACTTTCAGCAGAGTCTGACTAACCTTTGTGTAGGGCAGGACTTCAAAGGAAGCAAAGCAAAGCCCAAGCCACCTCTGTATTCTCTGGGTCTGTTGACTTGCCAGGAAGCAGCTTGGCATTGCTCCCAACAGTCACAGAGTACTTGAACAGTGTTTACGCTAATTCTGGGTGCTATTCTAATGTAAATATTACATACCACATATCTTTCTAATTATACCACAGAGAAGTTCAATTCGTGTGTTGCATTTTGGATTGCAACTTTTCGTATCAGTAGCACATATAGTATTGGTGTTTTAGAAAACAGTTTTGGATCTTAGAGCCAGAACTTCATCCTTCTTGGGTGGTTTTGCTCAGAAGTTTAAAGGAACAAGCAAAACTGTGGCACAGAATTGTTACCTATTCAGTTTTTCCCTCTCTCCATTTACAAACCATTTACAAATACAGCAAGAGATGTACAAATCCAAGTTTGCATACTGTTAATGCATGATTTTTTTTATGACTGTATCTGGGTTTGGAGACAGCCAGTGCCATGGTGTCACTGAATCTGTCCAGAACTCTGGAATGAGCTTCCTGTCCCACTGCTGTCATTGTGGATGTGGGGATGCTCACACTCCCCTAGGCTTGCTTGTAGAATTGTTTATCTCTGCCAGAGGTAATAATGCAGAGATTTGAGTAAATTAGGAGGAGGGCCTATAATCACCTAGCATGTGGGGAACAGTGTCTGTAAACCACATTCAGAGTGCATGTGTTAGTACTTCTGAGAGCAACACACTGAGCAGATTTGTGACAAATGCTGAGGATGCAGCACATTCTTCATCATCTCTGCAAAGGCATAGCTTTTACACAGTCATTTTACAGAAAGGGGAATGGTTAAAATCATTGTCTCTAACCTATAGCTTGCTTTTGTCTATCAGTCACTTGAGGTGAGTTTATCCTTTGCATCTGATGCAGTGAATCAGATTAGGGGGCACTCAGACATTCTTTTATTCCTGTTAAGTAGGAAAAGAAAGGGAAAAAATATTTTAAGTGAGAAGAAATCAGGACAGCAAATTCAGCTCCAGAGAAGCACACTTGAATGTGCCCTTACGTGCATTTTTGAAGGAGATGCTCTGTCAAGAGGCTTAACACAGTGGGCAAAGTTAACTGTCCGTATGATTTTATGGGTTGGAGACTTTGTGTTTTGCAGATGTTAAAACTAAAGGCCAATATGCTTCTGCATGTCTCCTGATTATCATATGTGTGTCTAAGAATGCCACCTCTAAAGACAAAAGTGGTGCCTCTGACTTATAATGTTATATAAATATCACATGATTTTCCACAGAATTTTCCCTACTTTTCAATATAATTAATTAAGATTTGATGGGAAAAGTAATTAAAACTGAAAAAATATTTCCTATAATAATTTGTATCTTGTCTAGCATTTGATGTTTTCTATTCAATGTGTGTATTTAAACCTAAAATTCAACTGATTTTATTTTAAAATATTTCTGATGCATTTTATTATTTTGTCTTTCGGGTTGATCGTTGGTTTTTTAGCATATGTCAGTGTTGTTGTGGTTTTTTATATAATATTCCCTATAGGAAAGACCTGTTCAAGTTCACTTATGTTATACTAAACCAGGGAACCTTCATAATCCATTTACATAATTGCCAGATATTCTGAATTCAGAAGAAGTGGTAGCCAGGGTGAGACCTGCTCCCATTTGTTCTTCACGATTTTCTGCAAGGACTGCTTGCTTCTGAATTCACCTAAGAGTATCCTACTTTTAAAAACTGCCAGTACCAGTTCTTCATCAAGTAGAGCCAACGTCATCGGATTTTTATGAATAAAATCCAGTGACATTCATAGCCCTGTAATCAATTACTTGGCCACTTGGCCAAAGATCTGTTGCAGTGTAAATGTTTATACACTCAGAGTGCCTCAAGGCCTGCATAATCATTTGGCATACACCATTTGGTCCACAAGTGTAGCGTGGCCTTGCTTACAAAGATGCTCAGGATGGCAATTGGTAGCAGGACACTGCAGTGTTCATGGGCTAATGGAAACAGGAAATTTAGTCCTGGTATGGCAGAATAGGTGAATAATCTGAGACTCTTTTAACCAAATGTTTTCTACTGAAATTAATGTTCCTATGGGAACATGTGGATGAATAGATATGGAAATAAATGCAGGCACAGACTCTTCCGCACTAGAAAGTATGTTTTTATGCATTTTATAAAAAATCTAAAAAGGTTGATCATATTATCTGAAATCCTGAATGCCCTGTTTTAAAAGATGAGATATTTTAACATACCTGTTCAGGAAACACAATAAGAGAAAAAAGGTTCAGCTGTGCTGTGGAGCACCAGAGTGAGAAGAAAGTAAAAAAAAAAACAATTTCAATAGAGAAGATTCTGCATCTAAGTCAAATTTGTTAGTGCTCCTTTGGCTTGCTATCTGCCTCTTAATTTCCAGTGTTATGCTGCCATGTGGGCTGTCTTGCAACTACTTGCAAAATGAAGAAAAAATATTTATTGACATGTAGGGCTGCCATTATTGCTCTCAAAAGAAACAGCCCAAACAAGATATCAGCTAGGAAATGGAAAAGAAATAAATACACAAAATATACAGTTTTCCTTGCCTAATATGCATGTGGAAAGATGAAAATCTAAATGACTTCCCTGGGGATGAATCAGTAAGGTAGCAACAGATAACTTGATCAGAAAAGCTTACAAGTGTTCACACAGTGAGAAACAATTCTTGATGAAACAAATTGCAAAATCCTTATTAATGTTTCTGGCTCTGGTTTGACACAGCAAAACCAGATCTGGGTCCCTGTGTTTTGGTTAGTCAGTGGGTGTCAGTGTAGCTGTGTCTGTAACATGTTACTCCTCATAGCTGGGCCAGTGGACACTCAAGCCTAGAGCAGCTTAGGAAGGGTTGCTTAGGGCAAGATGTCTGTACCAAGCATGATCCCTTACACCTGAGAAACCTCCATGCTTTTTAGGTAAGGTCTTATGCTTTCCAAAAATCGGTTTAAGAGAGCAGATCAACATCTTACTGTGTCAGACTCAGAAGAAAGTAAAGGTCTCAAAACAATTTGTTTTATACAGATGAAAATTGGAAATTCTAACATATTATTGACTTATCTGTGTCACCTTGGGAATGCTTTACCTTCAGATGGGGTTTTTATGCAATTCAGCTATTGATCTTTGTAGAAAGCAGACGTATGCTTACATACTTTGAAAACGACACCTAGAACCTCTAAAAACCTGTCTTCCAGAATGCCAAGACAGCTTTGGTAAAGTGGATTCCTGGAATTTGTAGCACAATACACTTTCTGCTTTTCCTTTGCTAAGAACGTTATTCTTCATTGGTAGTTGCTTTTTGTATTGTGCACGAGCACTAGGATTTGATTGTGAATAATTTTGTTCTATGAGGAAAAGAACACTTTAGTGTCATTAGTTGCAGAACATGAGGAAATCATCTATAACTTAATAATGATTCTACAAATAATGTAAAACTACTTTAGCTGGCAAAAAAAAAGTACAATATATGTCCAAGTTTCATGATAATTCCAATATAAGGAAGTAGAGCATCAAAGCTTGAGGTTACTGTGGTTCAGTGTGTTTTATTCCAGTATTCAATACCTGTCCTCTTGGCAGTAGAAGCCGGTTTTTTGACATCAAACTGTGCCCAGACTAGCACAAACAACAAGTACTGGGAGGAATAACAGTCGTATCTTCTGATTCAACCTTAGGAGGCCTGGGCAAATTGCCACAGATTACATTTTAGCAATGCAGGTGATAAAAATAATGTTTTTTCAGGTCTACTGTTTCTGAACTTCAGCAGTTATTGTCCTGCTCTTAACAGTGAAATGGAAAAAGCTTGTTATTCTAACACTTTCCTTTCGGATGCCTTTCCTTTCATTGCCGTGGAAATTATAGCTATGAGCAGTACCATTGGGAAAAAAAAAGGTAATGCATATTTCTGAGTTTCAAATGGCTCTTAAACTCAAGAAATTTCTCTTTCTCATTCACCACACATTTATTTTATATATGCAAAGAGAGATAATACATTAATGTAAATAATTACCTATGGTTAGTTAACACTCCCTTGCACTTATCCTTATGTTGAATCATTGTCCATATGGCTGTCTTAAAGTGTTTTGTAATCCTAAGTACATTTTATATCACCTCAGACATTTAGGACACACTTTATAGAAGTTCAGTTGAAGTGTCTTGTTCTAGTCGTTAAATTATTTATGTCACAACCATTTGATTTCACAAATCAGTATATATGTGAAAACTTGAAATTCTAAGTTTTCCAAATAAATTAACAAAATTGTACTTAACAGCTGTGGCGTTGGAAGGGATGAATCATGGTGTGCAGACACAGAATTGCTGAAGTTTTTCCCCTCATTGCTAATGTTCTCATGGGAAAGGCTTGCCTCATGAATATTCAGATGTGCCTCCAAGAATCGTAGACTCATTAGGGTTGGGAAATACCTTTCAGATCCTCAAGTCCAACCATAAGCCTAACCCTTCGAAGTCCACCACTAAACCATGTCTCTAAGTGCTACATCTACAGATCTTTTAAAGACCTCTGGCGAAGGTGACTCCACCATTTCCCTGGGCAGCCTGTTCCAGTTCTTGACAACCCTTTCAGAATATCCAATCTAAGCCTCCCCAGCACAATGTGAGGCTCGTTTCTCTTTTTCTGTGTCTGTTTCATGGAAGAAGAGGCCAATACCCACCTCAGTGCACCCTCCTTTCAGGTAATTGTAGGGAGTCAGAATGTTTTCCCATCCAACTCACTGCTGTCTGCAAACTCAGTCCCCTCATCCAGATCATAGATATCGATATTAAGCAGGACGGGCGCTGATACTGAGCCTTGGGGAACATGAGTGGTGACTAGCCACGAGCTGGATGTAACTCCATTCCCCCACTCTCTGGGCCCAGCCGCACAGGCAGTTTTTTATTCAGGGAGCAGAGAGTCTGTCCATGGGTAAGCAGCCAGTTTCTCCAGGAGAAAGCTATGGGAGAAGGCATCAAAAAACTTACTTAGGTACAACCAGACAACATCCACAGCTTTTCCCACATCCATAAAGTGAGTTATTTTGTCACAGAGGGAGATCAGGTCAATCAAGAGGGACCTTTCTTTCATGAACTCATGCTGGCTGGGCCTGATCCCCTGGTTGTTGTGTACATGCCATGTAATGGGAATCAGGATGATTTGCTCCCAAATCCCATGTATTCATTCAATTTAAATGACATTTTCTCTTCTTTCTGCACCATGCTACTTTTGTGCATAATTGTGTACAATAACAATTTCTAAATTGTCCCTGGCAAATTGGGGCTATAAATAGAAGTAAAAGCCTGGGGGACATCCTGCATATTGGGTCAATCTTTCACTTTCTAGGTGGAGCATCTCTCCTTAAGGTAGTAGAGCCTGGTCCTGTGAGAGTCTTTTGTTCCCTGCTGGAAAAGGAATTTGAAGTGCTGTCTTTTACTATGTGCTACAAGCCTTTAACAAGATGAAGTGTAAGAAAGAGGGAATCCCACAAAAAATCTTGTTGGATGCGTTTTTTGTTTCATGAACTGTTGAAGTGAATCAGATAGGAGATGAAGCTTTCAGATTTGGGTAGAGACATTGATATAGTGAAAGAGTTGGGATAGATTTCAGGAAATTTGCCATCTGTTTCTGCTTCCTGTTGCTGTAAACTTGGGAAAATAACTTCATTTTTATGCCTCTTCTGCTAGTGTGTGAAATGGAGATAACCAGTTCATTTGTCTGTCTTGCCTGTTTTATGTCAAAACTTACTAGGGAAAAGACACTTATGTTACACCTCTCTCTGAATAGAGACTTCAGTAGGATCCTAATCCCATTTAGATTCTCTGAGTGTCTCTGGTTGTGGCAAAAATAATAAAAAAATCTCAAAATTTCTACAGGATTACACACTGTGTTTCATAGTTGACTGCATTGTACTGTTAGCAGGGCAGAAACAGAGTGTGGGTATATTTGGAGGCTGTCTAAGAATCCTGACACATTGCGTGCTTAATTTCTTTGCCTTATGGGATTTGGAACTTTCCACTGTTTATGAAAACTAGATTGGAATGGAGAACTTCATCCTATGTGCATGCACACAACATCATTTTCCTTCCCAGACAGATTTTCCCCAAGTTAGGTACTTTTATGGATCTCCCTGCTTCTCCCTGTGATAAGGTGCATAGCCAACATTAACATTAATGAGAGCTGCATGTGCACTCGAAGAGAGAATCCAGGCCTCTGGGCATATTTAATTGCTATCAGACCAAGACTACTTCTGCATAACACGGGGTATGCATAGAACATGGTAATGAAGTTGAGAGCAAAGGGCTTGCTTAGGAAGGCGTGTATAGTGCTCTGTGGGGAAGCTCTGCGGAGCTGGGGAAACTCTGCCAACATGGAGAGAAACATGGATGGCATGCAGGAGGAAATGTCATATTTGGGGAGCACATAGGCTGCAGTGTAGCTGTAACTGATAGTTTGGATTACCTTTGCAGTGTACAATCAAGACATGCTGCTGGGAATGATTAACTGTAGAAGCAAGATGCTAAATTTTTTCTTTAAATCTCTCCTCTTTCCTGCATGAGACTTGGACTTGCTGTGTTGTCTCTGACTTTCCAGTGACCTTACTTTAGGTTGCAATGAAGAAGGAATAAACCAAGTGTAGGCAAGATTAAAAGGCGTATCATTATATTTGAGGGAGTGGAAATTGAGTGCTAGGAAAATGCAGAAGGGTCTAGTGCCTGTGCTCCAGTCCTATCTCTGACTCCCTCTGTGAGTAGTTTGACTCATATTAGATTCTACTATTCAGAATAAAGAAACATTTTTTTTTTTTTAATCCCAGAAAATACTGAATAACTTTCCCCAAATAATGACTGAATGTAACATACAAATAGCAGCAAAAATTCAAGTAGCTCATTGAGTTCAAGTACTGAGGGAGATGGTTTCTCTGGGAATATTCATTTGTCTAAAATATTTTTTTTGGATAAATGCCAGGCATTGAACTAAAGAGTTAGGGACAGTACTTCATATGGGGCCTGTGTTTAAGGATGCATGTACGCTGAGGGGATTGTGCCATTGCACATTTCTCCTAAAGCCATCTGAAGTTAAGCACTTCTCTAGATCAAAGGATTGAATGTTATAAAGTTGAATACAGTAAAATTGTTATAATTTGATCTAAAGCACATTAAAGACTTTTCACTCTCACTAGAAAGTCTGGGCCACCTCTTACATTATAGATACAAAACTACTGTAACAGTAGCATATCTGCCTATAAAGACAGGGACCTGTCAGCTGTACTGAGTGTTTTAGTCACAGGATGATGCCTTGAGGTCTCTGTATGAGTAGGAAGAGGGAGACACAACTGTGGTCTCCTCACACAGTTGCAACTCACAGCACCTCTGTAAGGCCAATGGCTGTTGATACTACTTAGAGAAACGTTTTGGAAGGTGTAATTTATACCATTTATGTTCAGTGCACAGTTAATCTATGAAGTGAAGGAAAATGAAGGCAATTTAGATTCATCCATCCATAAAATAGGTCACCAAAGAGCTGGTTTAATATGGCACTAGTAGGATCATAGTCATGACAAGGTAAGGCTGGACCGGGATCAAATGAATGGATATAGTTTCATGTAAACAACAAAAGTGGCTTTTAGTGGAATTTCATAAAGAATGACGACATTGGATCAATAAGCCAGTTTCTATAGAGTTTAATGAAGACTCCATTTAATATTGGGAATGGAAGTCTGCATATGCCTGTAGCTGATTTCTAATTAAAGAATAAAAGGTTCAGCTGAAGAGCAGTACTAAGAAACGTGCATTCAAAGAATAAGGAGTAGCCAACCCATTTAGTGATGCATTATTACACTTCTTTCTCTTGGATATCTCTTTAGTTCTCTGAAGTTAAATATGATACATATGGGAAATAGATTGAAGTACATTAATTGCCTTATTCATCATGTCATTAAAATTATAGGTCTTGCTGCAGACTAGCTGCAATGTCTTATTGTGTTTCTGGTACACATCATTAATAGAAGCGCTCCTGCTAGTGGTATGCAAAATGTACTTTCTAAATAACTGCACAGTGATTTGGGGCTCACTTATGCAACATATTGCTACAAACTATTGTAATACCCCTGGCACTTGCTTAAACTCATTGGGCTAGTGATGGAATTAATGAGGCTGGTGCTGCTGCAGTATGCTGGGCACGCTCAGCTCCTTCGATGCTCTTTGTCTGCAGCGAGGCTCTTGTCTTTCAGAGCTGGCTGCCGCTCTGTCTCCAGGGCTGAGCCTGGGATCAGATAATGAACAGCATATCAGTGCAGAGGAGGGGGTAGGGGTGATGGGAGAAGACTTATTATTCCTTCACTCTCAAACAAAACAAAATCATTGAACTGTCAGGGTCATTAAGGACCCTGGGGTTGTCATGGAAACGACCTTTGGGGGTTTATGGCTGTTAATGCATGAGTGGCTGTCTGTATTATATGTGTGTGGAAGGGGTCACCGTTTTCTTGGTGGCTTCTAAAAAAAGCTGGATTAGATGGCTAATGTTCAGAAAGGAATCTCTGCGCTCTGTGGTGTGACTAACTATTTTGAATGTAGCAGACTTTGAAGGGGAGGTGGAATAAAAAGCTTTACTGACAAATATTTAGACAGAAACATAATTACTCTTGAATTTTGTTTCAGTAGCAATGCAACTTTATTTCCAAGTGTCAGAAAATAAAGTCAGACTCTGTAATCTTTTTAGGATACTTAAGAATCTCTGAAAGCAAATAATTTTGCTTCAGATGATTTCAGGCTAGCAATACTACCTAGGGAAATGACAATAAATTTCAGAGCTGTCATAGCCAGACAGAAAAATATGTTAATGTACACACCTAATAAAATCTTCCTCATCCTCATACAGACTTTCTGTATGACCTTGGGCACATCATTTAACAGTTGTCCTGTTCAAGTCAATGCAAACCATCAACTGAACTTCAAATTTGTAATAATGACTGTTAAAAAGGAAGGACATTTGATTTTAAGAATGTGGGTTTAGGACTCTGAGTATCCAGAAAGGAAAGTTATGGCAAGAGTACGCCAAGGATCAATTTTACCTAATTTTTTATACTCTCAAGTGGAAATCATCACTGCATTTTGCTTTAACAGCCACTGTCTACTAACAATTATATGGTTACACTTCACTTTCCAGTAGAGACTATGGTGCTTGTCTCCATATAAAGAGAGAAAAGGAGGGGGAGGGGGAGACAAAGAGGCAGCAGAGCAGGGATAATATTAATGATTCCCTTTACAGTCAGGAAATACCACCAGAAGCCAGAAATACTAAAGGTGAGGAATAGTGGTAGCAATTATTTTAATATTGTATGGAACTTGGTATCTATTCAGTTTGATTCTTCAGCTCTTTATTTTGGCTAAAAGTTCTGTGTTTACAGTATATTGAGAAAGGAGCTGGAATCTTCCCCACCACATAGACTAAGATAAATGAATGTGTTTGCCAGGTTAAAACTGCAAGCAGAATTTTACTTATCTCCTGTTGTAGGGGAGGAAGCCTAAGTTTGGCCATGCTTAATTAAGTGTCCATGATTTCACACACTGCTTTTTTGGGTTTTTTTTTTCAGTTGTCTCAGGAAAATCACATCATCTTTCTTGACTCTCACCTTTCCTCTCTAAATGAGGAATAGTCACACTTTTGTATTTCATACGTTCCTTGTAATAAAGATCATAATATACTCAGGTAATCCATCAGAAAGGCTGCATAAACATCCCTGACAGTGGGGTCAATAGCAGGATGTTAAACACAGGCACTTCATGGCTTACAGCCCATCTTCTCTCCTACTTGTGCAGCTTCAGAAGTTTCTTAGAGTGATCAGGGGCAGCAAACACAATAGCAAAATTGCTGAAAATCACAGTCTTATCAGTTGTATTGATGTGCTTGATGTATTTCATAAATTCTTGTAATTATACTGGTTAGAGCACATCTTTGTTAAATAGATTAAGAAGATAAAAAATGTAATTGTATTACTGAATCTGAGCTACAGTCAGGCTGGAGTAATTAAAAAAAAGGAATTGTATTTACATATGTTGATGGTAGTGCTATTTAATTAAGAGAAAAACAGGTTTGGAGAGATTCTTAATAGACTTTCATTCACCTGTCTCTTTAGGCATCTCTGTATTTGAGGATTTCTGGCCAAAACTCTTTTCAGTGTTGTCTTGCAATTTTATGTTTCCTGGTATTGAAGAAAAATAAATCATGAAAGCTGAGGTTTGAGTTTAGTCAAGCTCGGTGTCAAATTTGTTTAAATGCAAAGCTTTGCATTAGCCCAAATTCCCTTGAACTGGAGAAAATTCAGACTGGAAATCCGAAAACCTAAACAGGCTTTAAGAACTGTTGATTTGGTGTGCAATCCACCCATGCCACTGATCATGGTATCTTCTTGATATCTTGTTTCCTGTCCTTGCTTTTTGTCTTCTCTCTCTATTCCTGCCTTTTCAGCTCCTCCAAGTATTTCTTGTTGCTGATTTGTTAGGATCTCCTCAACCCTGGCAACACACCCCACCCCATCTGCAGATTTAGAGGCAAATTTGCTTCTCTCTAAACTGAAAATAGCACATTAGCTAAGAAATGCCTATAGAAGTCAACCTTGAGCACCTTATCTTACTTGGTTTGCTTTCTCTCATCCTGTATTTAGTGAAAATTCTCACCAATCACTTTAATACCAAGGCTATCAGTATGCTGAGTTTTTTATGTCTGGCTAATAGAGTAAACATCTGTATTTTTGCTGATCAGATATACACCCAGCCTAAGAACTGTTTCAGAAATAATTTTTTCTGTGCTAAGTATGCTGAAAAATTTTGATGCACATAAAACTTATTATATTTTCTACTTTTATTGAGAGTCTGTTAGTTTCCAAGAGCATTAGAAATCATTAGAATCCAGACTCCCTTCTAGCATATTTTATTTATTCCTTTATAAGCCTGATTCCAGAAACAAACCATAGAATTACAGAGATTGAAGGAGAAGGCCAGGACTACCATGGGTCATTGGCCCAACCTCCCTGCTCAGGCAGGGTGATCCTAGAACACATTGCACAGGATTTCATTCAGACAGTTTCACTTCACACCCTCTCTGTACAATCAGTTCCAGTGCACAGTCACTCACACAGTAAAGTTCTTTCTCATATTCTGGTGGAACTTCCTGTGCATTCGTTTTTTCCATTGCCTCTTGTCTTACTCCTTTGTCCACTGTTCTACAAGTTGCCATATATTTAGATACACCAATTTACTGCCCCTGTTCCTCTTATTTTGGGTAACTGTTGAATCTTTCAACAGTTGAATAATTCAGAGCATAGGACATTGAAAGACTTGTTTTGCATTTTTTTTTTCAGTAATATTTTCCTCTCAGACTCTAATTTAGTTGGAGTTTCAGTGAAGAACTAACCGAGGATGAAATCTGAGGAGAAATTGGAGCCACAGGTCTCACTGGTGTAAGCTGGGCTAGATCCTTCCATTTCTCCTGAACTGTGCTCCTTTACCCCAGTTTAGGATCTTCCTTGTTATTGCACTGTGGTGGGCTGACCTTGGCTGGATGCCAGGCATACACCAAGGCTCTCTATCACTTCCCTCCTCAGCAGAAGAAAAGGATTATTCTCTACTTCCCATCAGCATACAATGTACAGCGCCTTTCCAGAAAGCAGAGTTTCAGTACACATAGTGGTTGCTCTGGAAGACAAATGTTAAAACAAATGCCCCTCACCTCCTTCTTTCTCTTAGCTTTTATTGAATTTTGTCATTTTGGGTCAGCTCTCCTGGCTTTTTCTCCTCCCCAGATCCTGGCCACCCCCAGCCTATTGGTAAGGGGTAACTCTTGGAGGGGCAGCCCTGCCCAGCGGTGGCCAGAAAACTGTGCGTGAGAAACACCTCTCCAGCCACCAGTGGGGCACAGCTCTGCGAGAGCTGCAGCAGGCAAAATGAATTCCATCTCAGCCAGACCCAATCCAGGCCCTTTCATGGCAGCCCAAGGGGAACTTAGCACAGGAGTACCATACAAACCAACCAGGATGAAAAAAGATGATATTCATTTTCTTTCTCGGTGTAAAGGGATTACTTTTGTAATTACACCAAGTTCTGAAATGCCCTTAGATTTGTTCAGTGCCAGGGAATCTGAATTTACATCAAACGCTGCATAATTCATATGGCATGGACAGCAATTATGAGTTAATTGAGGGGGTAATGTTTAAAAAAAGACACATTATGAAGAACATCAGGAATATCGGAATGAAAAAAGGCTCTTCAGCCCACTGAGGATAATTTTTTTCTAACATTATTTTATTTTAAATGATAGTGGTTGTCTTTTGAAGGATGCAGAAGAACCCTATGTTTTCTGCCTCTGCACCATTTTTTTTGTTTAGGCAGCATCAGATACGTTATTTCTTCTGGAATAAGTAATTCTAATGTCAGATATGAAATTATTCCTTTTCATTTTATACACTGTTCTAAAATGTGTGCTTGATTATCTCTCAGCAGCAACCATAACCTTAAAATCAGATATACTCCAGTTAATACAGTCCTCTTGATCCTTTCTCACCTTTCAGATTATAGGGATTAAGCACTATAAACTATCTATACTGTCGCTGCTTTTGTTCCTACAGTCAACAGAGTCGTCACTTTTCTCTGTACCTTCTCACATGTTATAATACCTACTTTTGTACAGCTAGCTTGAATGGTTCACTGGTAATCTGAACAGTTTCTGGCCTGTTTCCATGCCTTTGAATAATGAGGACATTTTGCACTGTTAAGAAAATGTTTGTGTTTTGCATTTCAAGTGCTACTGTGCCAACATGAACTATGGAGGAAATCCACCTCACCTACACAAAGCCAATGTCACCAGGCTTTCAAAGAAACTCTTAGTGGAGGCAGGGAAGTGAAATTCAAATATCCTAATCTATAGGCAGGCCACAACAGGACTATAACAAAGGACCTTAAGATCTGTTATTTCATTCTTGAGGCCAGAAAAAAAGGTTGGGGCCACTCTGTGTTACTGGGCTGGTCCTTAGGATTCCTTCCTTGAGTTGCTTTCCTGCTGCCCCTGCCACGCCGATTTACTCAGGTCTTAAATGAAGTTCCCACTTGTAGCATGCAGGATACATGAATTCATATCATTTGCAGATCATAGTATCCTATGCTGCTCTGTTGCCTGCACAAGCTGACAGGAAAGGCTTTATTTTCACATCAGTCCTCTGAACCTGTTATTTGAAAAGAAAGAAACACTTAGTGGCGAAAAACAAGTGCATATCTCTTTTTAAACTTGAGTAGGTGGCTGAGTCAGTTTTTGTGCAGGTTTGAAGTGGATGGGGCCAATTTAAAAATTACTTATTACTTTTCAAAAAGAATTCAGATTTTAGATTTAAATTTTATTTTGCCTTTAAAATATTGACTGAAATGTGCAGCAACAAAAGTGTCAATTCAAACATTTTTTGGTTGCTTTGGTTTTGGTCTTTTTTCAAAAGCTCATTTTAAAGCCTGTGATGTAGTAATTGATGTCATATTTGACAAAGAACTTATCCATTCAGCAATGGCATATACAAGTGTAAGAATTTGCTTTGATAATTTAAATGACTTTTAATTTAAAACATAAGAGATCAAGAAGTCCACACTAAAAACCAAGGGTAATTTCTCCAACACTTATGTGAATAAATCAGTGGCAGGGAAAAAAAATGTGGCTAAGTTGCATGTATGAGTTATCTGGGATGCAAACCATACCCTCCACTGTAGCTGACACTGTATGTGTATGTGTCACAGTCTGCGAGGCTGTGCTTCTGTCAGAAGATTTGTTGGATACACTTGGAAGACTCAGGAGCTGAGAAGCAAAGGAGAGAAGAAGCACTTCAATTAGCTTAATTTAGTAGTATAACCATGTCACACACATGGATAATTACTTCATCACTATTAGTGATCCCTGCATCAAAAAAGGCTAGTACTGCTGCCTGAAACACAAGTGACTCAACTCCCACTTGTTGTCAGACTCTGCAGCTCAATTACCCCGGACTGTTCACAGGAGTTTCTCTCTCAGCTTATTTTCCTACACCTCAAAATCCTCTTCACTTACCCTGAAAAAACCATTTAGGAGCCAACATTCTTACTGTAATCTTTCTTTTCAAAGTAATTCCAAGAAATTCTAAATGGCACCTATTTTGTTCAAAGGCATCCTGATGTCTACATTTTTTCTCCCTGACATTAGTGTTTCCTTTCCTGATATTCCCTTTGGTGCAGGGCCTATTTCTTATACTGGGATTTCTATCTAAATTCAACCCTTGTTTCCCAGATTTGTCTAATAGCTTGTTTGAAGACAGGTGAAATGTGGTAGTTCTAATCCTTTTGGCCTTCACTACAGCATTTGCTGCACCTGGGAAATTACTGGTGAAGGCAGGTGAGATGGGGATTAGAGCAAGGACTGTGAAGTGGATAAGGCACTGGCCAAAAAGAAGAGACAGAGGGTTATGCTGAAAGGGGAAGGAAGGCTACAGTCAGTAAAGTCCTAAAGGACCACTCTCAGGACCAATATTAATATTTTTTTAATGACCTGGACACAGAAAATAGATGCAAGCTAATGACTCTTGATGAGAAGTGGATAAGGGATTCCTAAAAGCAGGAGGTCAAGAATGTCACAAGAGAACTGGATTATAGTCTGTAGAGGTGGGATTAATTGTTCAAATTGTGAATCAGCAGTTCATATTATAATCTAGAAGCAATACAAATTGAAACAATGGGGAAGGAAAAATTCTGGGCCTTTTAGCTGATCACAATAAAGGTATAAATCACCAGCGAACACAGCTGTGGAAAAGATGTGATCTTGAGGATGTGTCCAGAAAAATAATTCATACAGGCAACAGTGATAGCATTGAAGATTTCTTTTGGAATGATGAGCACATTGCTCTTCTAGGAAAGAAAGATGATTCCAACATGTAACAGAAAAAAAGTTTACTGGAATGAACAGGGACACTTATATACTGTTCCACAAGAGAAGGAAAAAACACCTTGATTTATTCAGCCTAATACAATGTTATTTCTGCTAGAAGGAAAGACTGGAAAAGAAAAAGGACCATTTACCTTTAGAGAGAATACTGATACAAATAGAACTGAGTATCATATGTTTTAGAACTGAAAAGGACTCTTCTGAACAGTGGTCCTAATATTGTAAAGGAGTTGGGAAACTTCGGTGGCTTTTAACTGAGACTGGATGCCTTGACTGCTTTATGCTTGCTTACCTTTGAAAAAAAAGTCTCTTCCAGCGTAAGTTTAGTAACATAGGATCATCCTACTAGCATGGAGACTAATTGCTGAAGTCATCAGGAGCATTAGCAAACTAAAACTTTGAGTTTCTGTGTAGCTGTAGTTTCCTTTACTAGATGGGATGTGAGTTCGAAGGGAGTAAGAGACATAATTTACCTCTGTAGCGAAGGCATGACTCACATCAATATTCTGACTCACATACCCTGTTATCCTGATAAAAAAGCAAAAGGGAGTGGGAGCAGGAAGGTTAGACTTTGAAAAAATAATTTAGAATAAATATTTTAATTAGCGTGATAAATTTATATTGCTTATTGGCATGCTTTTGTTACTGTTGTTATTGCATGCCACAATGACAGTCATGCATCATGCATACGTACAGAACAAAAAAAACCAAACCAAACCAAAACAAAAAAGCTCAAAAAACCAACCAACAAACAAACAAACAAACCCCAAAAAATCCCCAAACCCTGGGAAAATATTCAGTAAATATGAGAAGGTATAAATTGTTTTCTTGTAATAAATATGACAGAAGAAGTAATCAAGATTTTTAAATTGTATCTAATTTTTTCCAAATAGGGGTTTATTTCTTAAACTTCAGCTTCCAGCCCTTGTCAGATCCTCTCTTGGCCCTTGTTCTCTGGGGCTGACATGTTGGTGCTTTCAGTCTTGTCTAGTACTGGAGACTGGTAAGCCTGAATATCCTGACTTTGTTCATAACTATATTTGTACAGCACCAGTCTATAGTTCTTGAATTTAAGATATTTTAATTTTTTAGTTAATTGAGTTTAGTGAGGCTATTTCAACACTTCTCAATAATTCTCAATTTATAGACTGCAATAAAGACCAGAAATGATGTTGAGTTGTTAAGACAAACATAGATTAGTGACAATAAATTGCTAATCGTCTCTCCTGATTTAGTGACTACAATAATGATTCAGGAGATCTTGAAAAGTGGCAAGAATGGATAAGTGCCTTGGAAGTCTTCAGCAAGGAAGGACTGATGCAGGAAGCAATAATTTCAATGGGCACTGATTTGGAGCTGTAAAAGCAACAGTTTTTAAGGAGTTATGTGTGTTTTTTTCCTGCTTATGCTAAGACAGTTTATATGTCTTCCTGACCCTCTTACTTTCCCTTTGAAATTGTAATGTCTTTCAACTTTGGCCTCACAAAGCCATTGACTAAATATGTGAGGGAATTCTAATAAAATACATTTGAATTGGTATCATTATCTAGAAATCTGCTTGTACCGAGTGCCTCTCTGTATTCTGTTGCAAAGGACACGAAGGGGCTTGTCCAAGAGAAAAGGGAGTAGAGGCTGAGTTCCATGATTAAACCCTTCCTGTTCCCCTTGAGGATAACAGATAGACTGCTTCCTTTAGACTCACTTGCTGTTTGAATGCAGGCAGCAGGGTTATCCCTCTGTCCAGTTAGCAGCAGCAGGTCAGCTGCAAGGGGAGGAAGAGGGCACGCTCCCGTATTTCACACAGCCAGCCGTGCTTGCTCAGCCTGGGCAAGAGCCCCTTGTGCCCCTGGCGGAGCACAGAACGCCCTGGAGCCCAGGCCTCAGGTGCAGAGCAGAAATGAGATCACAGTCTCTACCTGTACCTTGGCATAAGAGTGTTAGAGGACTGAAAAGGCAGAAACTGTGTGAAAGGAAGAGACTAGAGAAACAATCTCTTCATCAGGAAGATAAATGTGGAATCTCATCAGCATTCCTGAACTCGGTGTTCTCCCTCAGGCTCATGCAAGGCTTCTCCCAAGAGAGGAAGTGGATCAACTAACCTACTTAATCCCTTCTTCTGGGTAATTCAGAGAAAAGTGCCTAGCCTAGCTGAGAAATAACAGACTTTTGGAAGGGTGTCTCTAGCCTCGGTGCCTGATCAGACCCATCACTGAACGCTGAGTGTAACTGAGCAAATTAAAAATGGTAGTTATTTGATAAGAGTAACTTTCCATTAAAATAATTTTAGCTGTGATATTAGCTTAGAAAAAGGTAAATCAGGGTATTGTATATTACTGGGCCAGTAGGTTAAAATGGTCATATCCCTTCTGGTACCCAGGCTAATTTACAGGCAGCTCAGTTTATTTGGCTGAACACTGCAACACAATATACTGTAGCATCTAAAGGATCAGACCAGCCTTGGACTATATAAATGGTGACTTCAGTGTTCATAAAATTCAGTAATAAATTCCTATTCATATAACTTTATTAGCTGAATCACGTGAAAGACATGCCTTTGAGCCAGGGCAGGTGTCTGTTTTAGTTCTGCAGCACCATGCCGTCAATATATAAAACACAGCACAGTAAATTCAAAACTTCCCTGAGGATCATATCCTGCACCAGTGATTCATTAACTTGGCCTCATACTGGATGGGAACAGATTAATATAGTAAGAACAAAGGTGCCAGATGTGTAGTTTCTTGACCATGTTTTAAAGTCTATCTGTCAAAGACCAGAATTAAAGGAAATGTTTGACCTCTATTCCTTAAGTTCCAGAAAAAAGACTTCTGGCTAGTTTCCTTTACGTATGGTAATGTTAAAAAAAAAAAAA